>KZ806975.1:541326-554036 GCA_000696205.2 Oncopeltus fasciatus
TATATATACAATATATATAATATTATAATCCCTTCTAATAGTTCTTCACTCAAATAAGAATATATGGCTCATATTATATTTTCCCCAAAAAAATGAAATGTCATACATTTTAATTTAGGCTATACAACCCATCCACTCATCTTAAGCTATTAGATTATAGTCTAATATACAATTCTCTGAGGTAAACATTCTTATCTTATGTCCTTTGCCCTTGAAGACAAAAGAACTTATCAAAATCAGGCTTGAACCTTACTACTAATTTTGTAAACATGATAAGTGGTCAGCAGGAAACATCAAACATCCAATACTGATTTTGATTTAGTTCCAACTATACTAGAAGCAAAAGTAGAAAGCTGTTTTAATGTTTAGCCTACTACCTGGAATACTAAAATTAATATCTTCTGTTGCTCATTTAAATTCACTGTGATGGTTAATTACACTACTTGTTCTTGTCAATCATGTATCCTTTATCAATACATAGGCATCAAAAACTTTGTTTAGAAGTATTTAACTACCCTACTAACAATTTGGTACCCACTTTCCTACTAAAAAATTGATTCCATATTTAATTTCATGTCTTTTCCAATCAGGATTAGTAGTTACCTACAGTAAGTTATACATCTATATTTTTGGTTTACTTTTAAAATCCTTCTTGTATCCTTTTTTGGTCTAGCATGAAATTTTTGTTGCTTAATTTGTTCTGTTCTTTGTGTACTTTTTGTGCTGTCTTGCCTGCTAAAATAATTACAAGTCATTTCACACTTTTTGTTTATTGAATGAGATTCTTCTTTTTTTTTTCTTTTTTTTTCCCAATTTTTCTATTGGATTTTGATTAGATTAATTATTTTCGAGTTATTACATAACTTCTTCTTTTTTTTTTTAAACTTTTTAAATTTAGTTTTGGGAAACAAAAATTTATATTAATTATTATGATTTATGTTTTTGCTTACTGTTACGCTTTTGCTTTTGTGTATTCCTAGTGTTTTCTGTTTTTTTTAGTGCACTGCAATTTGGATAACCCTCCCATTGTTACCACGCATACGAATGGCAGTAAGTAGTTCTTAGCAAATCCTCTTTACTTTCACCTTAGTTTTATGAATGAAGAAAGTATTATTAACATAGAATCAATGCTTTTATATTTTAGTAAACATATATAGTTGAGAAGTTGGCTCGTATATTTAAGAAGTGTGGTGATAAAGATATGATATTTCTTTTCTTTTTGGTTAGGTAGTTGCTTATAATAGTCCATTATTTTTAAACTTAGTCCTGTATTTCTTCTTTTTTATGAAAGTTTATTTATTTTCTTATTATTATAAAATCATGGAGTAACTATAGTTACTTAAGTTAATAATTAATTACTGCGAAGCTTCTTCTACTTAGTTGAAGGTTGGAATATGAACAACATATTAATTATTAAACAACATACTTAACTAAATCTAACTATTGTTAAAGGGTTAATTAAAGAGACAATGTTTAAAATTTTTGAATCTTCAAACTAACCAATTGAGTCTACAGCTTTGAATATTTCATTTTTTATCACACATCTACCAGTTTGATACAAATTTAACAAATAAAATATTGTTAGTAAAATACAGTTTTACTATTTATTGTTATTCTGTTATAGCTATATATTTGGAAGGGTCCACTTCAAATGTAAAAATTTATTAGGTATTGTATTTTTTTTTTTTTAAAGATACAAAATTGTTTGCCTAAACCATTTGGACTGGGGCTCTGCTGGCACCCAAAATTAGTACTAAATTTCTTAATACTTCCAATTGATGTTCACAATTGTCTGAATCACTTACCTAAATATTGATTTAATCATGGCTTTTATTGTGTAGGGGTTGTTCAAGTATGTGATAAAGAAGCACAGAAATTATACTACAATATTCTAAATGCTCCCACAGACCGAATTTTTATTCGATCTAAATGAAACTTAGTATGCATTAATTAAAAGTTTATTAACATTAGACAGTAATGCTTATTCTTGTTGAGATTAACTTAGAATTACTTTAAAATTTAACTTCTGCAAAATTTTGAAGTATTAATACCAAACTAAGTATTTTATTTAGGGCTGCTAGCTTATTCAAGGGATCTAAGGGTTCATTGTTATATTTTTTTTAGTAGTAGACTTTTTCAATGAATTTGTTCAACTTTTATTTGTCATGGAGTATGCTATTAATTTTCTTGTTTCCCATTATTGTTAATTTTCTACCAAATATCCTTTTCCTTAACTTCAGTCAGCTTGTTCCATAGCAAGAAAATGATGGTTTAGGGAATTTTAGATTTTCGGACTTAATTTTGTGTTTTTGGCTGACTATTGAAAAAATACTGTTCTCATGAATAAGTTCTAATAAATAAGTTCTTAGGACAGTTTTTAATGTTTATTGAGCTGATAAATTCGTCAAGTACAAATGTGAAAAAGCAGATTTTCTTCATGTTTAATTTTAACTTTAAATAATATTTTCATTTAAAGCTATTTGAAAATATTTATGAAATTTAGTATATTTATACTATTGTAGTTAAATGCCATTTAATTCCAGGAAAAAAAATTACCAATTTTAGTAATTTTAAGAGTTAAACAAAAGCTTAAAACTAAAAGCCTTTAATTCCTCATTAGTTTTGCATAATCTAGACTTATTGGTAGATAATAAAATTTGGAAATAATTGTATTAAATTAATTTTATTCTTTTAAATTATTAATACTTTTTAATAACAACTTTTAATTATTTAATAAATTTGTTTTATCAAATAATTAGAGTAATAAAGTAAATGAACCAGCAATATTTCCATTTTTCTCACTCTAATCATATGTTGGAGGATCATCTATAGCAGAAAATTTAATCATTCTTTATGACTACACTTTATATGAGCCAATACAACTGTCTAAAGGAAATTCATTTTTATTGTAAATCATAACTAGATAAAGTCATTTTTATGAGTGGCTACCATCCCTAACAATATTTGTAGCAAGCTATCTAATGCAATGCTGAACTTGTAACAAAACAACTGACTGTTTGATGTTTTCAGTGACAACTCCTCTCTTCACCCAAGTTGGCTCGACTGCTTCAAGGACTTACATTGATCCACATACTTATGAAGATCCCAATCAGGCTGTGAAAGAGTTTGCTAGAGAAATAGATGCTTCTTACATAACAATTGAAGCTATTATTGGTAAGTGCAAAAAAATAATTATCTAACTAATCTAATTTATCTTAAATTGGTAAGAGGTATATCTGTGGTAACTAATTATCTTTAATAATATGTTAACCGAAAATGCGATAGCTAAGATGATTATGATTAATTTATTAACATACTATTGTTTTTTTAATCAAATTATTTTTGTAATAAAATAGAAAGAAAAACTCATTAACCAATTAATTAACCAAAAAATTTTGTAGGATACGTTGTCAGTATTAGTGTGTGCTAAAGTAATGCACTTAATATTTTCCAAAACTGATTTCTGACAAACTGCTTAAAAGTTATTTACTTATTATTTAAGCCATGTTTATTATGATCTTTGAGCATATTTAAAAAAAGATATTTTTGAGCTCTCGGATCAATTGTAACAGCTTCATACATTACATATATGTGAGTATATATATAATAATTGTGCATGCTAATGTCCACAATATTAAAATAACTAAACTAAATTCAGTAGTTATACTTATGTCTTCAAAGCATTTGACAAATGCTTTAGTTAATGGCTGAAATCGTTCAAGGGAAAACAGAAGTTAAGAAGGAGACAAGATTGCAAATAATCATCAATATTTTCATAGTTAAATAGCCCAAGTAACATACTAGGTTTAAAATTTGTCTTATATTGGTATTCTATAATATTTTTACATAAAACATGTTTAGGTAAATAAAATATAAATTCGAGGGTTGATACCCACCTTGTTTTTAAAATATTAAACCGAGTTCAGTCTTTTGCCTTTTATACTGCAAATCATTCAATAAATTCATTTTTGGCTAAAATTAAATTGAGGAAAGGGGAAGGGAACAAAAAAAAACAACTCTAAAATATTTTTTATCATTTGTGTCAGGTAAATATTTGTAGTACTTTTGGTTAAAGAGTGATTTTATGACAATTATATGCTATGTAATTTTAAATAGAAATGCATGTTGAAAAATAGATTAAAAGTTTGATTGCTTTGTTATCATCCTTCCTCGATATTCTAGTCACTCTGACTATGATCTTACTTTTAACTATCATTTCAATCTCTGGCTTTTAAGATAAAATTAGTTATTTACTCTTATTTATGTCCATTTTTAATGAAACATGGGGAATCTGCTTGGTTTATAAAGCAGGCTATTGTATTAAGCTTGAATTTTTACAGTCTGTAAACAAGTTTGCTCTTTTCTTCTAGGTGGTGGAGAGTTTGGTGATGTCTGTCGCGGGAAGTTAAAGCTCCCTCCAGATGGAAGATCAGAGATAGATGTTGCCATTAAAACCCTCAAGCCTGGCTCAGCTGACAAAGCAAGGAATGACTTCCTCACTGAGGCATCTATTATGGGCCAATTTGAACACCCAAATGTTATCTTTCTCCAAGGAGTTGTCACAAAGACAAATCCAGTCATGATAATCACTGAGTATATGGAAAATGGATCCCTTGACACTTTCCTTAGGGTAAGTTTAATATTACTAAAATGAAATCTTTCAATAATTTTATTTTTCAATATTGTTGGGAAAAGAAAGTTATCTTATTATATATGCATTATATGGTAAAGAAATCCTCGCATTTCCTAAAGCTAATTAAATAATCAAAGACTTCTTTGTTGGGCTTTTTTCAGGCTTAGTTACAGTACAATTTTTTAAACAACAAAAAAAATTGGAAGTTATATTTTCGAATGTTGAACTTTCATCTCACATGGTTTACATAGGAATTGACTGATTTCAATAGATATAATTTTTATTTAGTTAGATTTCATGTAAAATGTAATATAGATAAATAATATAATAAATGTAATCTATATTCTATAATAGAATATAGGATGTGTCAAACATTCTATTATGTATAAAATATATTCCATTGTCTTTTATTTAAGTGGAAAAATAATTAAGAATTAATGTACATAAAAATTCAGAAAATAAAAAGGGGTTAAGAGAAATATGAGATTTAACATTTAGGATAGCAAGACAAAAAGTGAAGTAATTTCAAAGGATCAAATAGGAACACAATGGCTATGATGAGTATATCAAGCATTTTGAAAATAATAGATTGTCATTATCTGATCTTGTCTTGTCTGTTTTTAATGGAGCTGTGGTCAAGGTGAATCTATAGGCTTGCTTATGAGATAATAATTAATGTCATAATATAATAATAATAATGAATATTATTTCAAGGAAAAGAAAAATGTTGACCAACCCATTGACAGTTGTTTGTGGGGATTTATTTTGTTTTTTGTTATTTAAATGAAAAATTGATTCAATTTATGTAGAAAGTTTGTTTTGTATTTAATTTTTTTCTTTGAATGAATAGTTTTTAGGGTACTTTATGTAATCACCTGCAAATTTATAAGATTTATAGAATCGCCAATTTTAAGATATATTATGGATTGTTTAAAAATAGTTTCGGCAATATAACAAAGTTATTAGCATTATTGTGAAAATTATTGTTAATAAAATTAGGTAATATATACTGAGAAGACTTATTACCAAGCAAATATGGATCATACTTCCTTAACATTTCTGTGCAATGCCATAATTCACTTATTTTACATGATAATTCTGTGCAATATTAAGTTTTGATGTGACTGATGTAATTGTTTTCTATCTCCAATTGTGGAGATAATACATGTGATGGAGATGTCTGTTTTATAGGGTTCATAAGTGTGAATCAAACTCAATAAGTCTCGCAACTCATTATTAAAAACGTTCAAGAATATTCTTCTTATTGGTAAAATTTGATAACTAGGAGTGAGAGTTAAACTGAGATCCTAGTTTTGTATTGAGGCTAACTATGTTTGATCCAAACTCCTTTAGTTGAGTAATTTGCTTCATACTCAGTCGCTGCATGCTTGACATTTTTAACCTACTCTTTCATATGGTGTCACTGCATGCACAAAAAACCACATGAAATGAGCCTTTCTCTTGAAACTATTTTTATCTAAATCCAAAGAACAAATACCAACTATTTATACTTTCATTAATAATCTAGCAATAAATTTTTCATCAAAATACTTTAATATATGTTTTATGATCTTTTGTTTCATGTCACAGGCAAATGATGGAAAATTCCAAGTAGTTCAGTTAGTAGGAATGCTCCGAGGAATAGCATCAGGGATGCAGTATCTCTCAGAAATGAATTATGTTCATAGAGACCTAGCTGCTAGGAATGTACTTGTGAATGCCCAACTAGTCTGCAAAATTGCTGACTTCGGCCTAAGTAGAGAAATTGAGAGTACGACTGAAGGGGCTTATACTACAAGGGTAAGACGGGTATATGTCCTCTTTAATTTCCATTCATATTCCTAGCAGGTATTTTTAAAGTTAAAAAATAGATATAATTTTATTAAAAATGTTTCACTCATGATTTTCACTTAAAGCCTTTAGGGAGACAAAGAAAAAACTACTTTCGATTCATTTCTAGGAGAAATTTTTTTATTATTTTAAGCAATCTCCTTTGCTCTTAAGATTTTATTGAGTGGTTCTCTGTCAAAGTCCTAGTAATAAAGACTGTAAAACATTACTAAACAGTTTACTGCCTAAACTAAAAACATTTCTGTTCCCTAATAAAATATTTTAATCTAAAATCGCTTTTGAAATTTTATGTTGGCTATACTTGTCTAATTGGGTATTGTATCATGGAATATAAATGTTCCATCTGCCAAAATTTGTTGTATAAATAATGAATTTTTTAAAATTTACAAATACTATGACTTTGATAAAAAGTTGACCTAAAATTGGTCTAAATACCAAATTTCAGATCTCTCTATCAAACCAGCCAAGTGAAAAACTAAAGTTTATTTTTTTTTTAACATGAAAAAAAAAAAAAATCTAAGGCTACGACATCTTCAATCACTTTATAATTTTTTTATATGCTTTCAAAAAGTAAGATTTTTTCTTTGTAATAAAGGGCAAATCTTGCCATAATTGAAAATTGCTATAATGTTATAATTGTTACCTTCCATTGTAATAAAATAACATAATTTTACTAAAATAAATTCTCTTTAGAAATATTTAAAAAAAGAGATGTATTTGGAGAGATGAAGTAAAATGTATAATTATCAAATAAGTACTCTTATAATTTATTAATTGTATTTTATAAATTTTACATAGTTTAAATTAAGGAAATGATGATTCTATTTTATTCTTTCTTTATTTAGGGAGGAAAAATTCCTGTAAGATGGACTGCACCTGAAGCCATAGCTTTTCGGAAGTTCACATCTGCTTCAGATGTTTGGTCATTTGGTATTGTTTGTTGGGAGGTGATGTCTTATGGGGAGCGACCTTATTGGAATTGGAGTAATCAAGATGTTATTAAATCGATTGAGAAAGGCTATAGGTAAATATTAGTTCTTCAAACTATTAGCTACTTGAAGCTTATCACTATAATAAATAGTTTAAACTAAATTGTTAATGTTATTTTTAATCTACTAGATATTTATTATAGATTTGAGTTATTGTTATTTAAGATCACAAATACTTAATTAATACTGATTTGTTAATTAATAATATTGAAGGGATCGTTGCACTTAAGATAAATATTATATGATAAATAGTGAGAATGAATCAGATGTTGATCACATTTTTTCTTAATGAAATATCTAAGAAAGAGATGGCCTCTAATTACTTATTTTTACTAATACTACTGGAAAGTATTAGGTAGAGTGAATGTTAAGCATGCAAAACAGGTTTCTTGAGTATATTTGTAAGAGCAATGCAATAAGTAAGTGACATAATCTATTAATTATTCATTTTATTTTAATCATATTCATCAATGGTTTATACAATTGCTTGTATTTACATGTATTAAAAACTAAAACTTAAGATTTCAAATCTTAGAACTTTAACTTTGATGAAAAATTTTATACATTCCCCTTAGCTAGAGAGAGGCTGATGACTCCTGCAATCTTTTCATTTTTTGTTTTGTAAGTTCTACCTTAATAACATAGTAAAATAAGTAAATCATTCTTATTTCTGATAAATAATTTTCTTATTAAGGGCATTTTTGGGTGTCTTTTCATTATTCTGAGACTATAGTTAAATAGGATTAATAAATTGGTATAGTATGCCTTTGCCTGATGCTTTTAAGTTCATACAACAAATGTAATAGTATTTGCAAAGAATATTTTTATAACAGTCAAGTTTTGAACGCCATGTTCAATTAAACAATTTAAAATTAACTAAGCATTCAACAAGGATTATCATTAATTACTTGCTATAAATTAAAGAATTATAAGATCATTAATTCATACTCTTAAATTTTGTATTCATTATTTGACAAATATTAGATTTTATGACTGAATTTTAGGTTACCAGCTCCCATGGATTGTCCAGAAGCTATATATCAGCTCATGCTCGATACTTGGCAAAAAGAGAGGACACACAGGCCTACTTTTGGATCTATTGTTAAAACACTAGATAAACTTATTAGGTGCCCAGACACACTGAGAAAAGTTGCAATAAATCGGTAAGCTTAATTTTTTTTTTAAATATATTTTTTCTTTAATGGGTAAGAAACATTTAATTAATATATTTTTACTAATACATATCTCTATTGTTACTTTGTTGGATTTATTTANTATATATTTTATTTATTAATTTATTTCTACATGTGTGAGTCTAAAATTTTGGTAATGCCTTTTTTCTGTTAAAGGTCATAAAAATAAACTTGTATTAATTTTTTCAGTATACTTTAATTTTATTCATTTTGAAGCATGGCATTGACTTAAATTGAAAAATTTTGCATGGATAGTATGAAATTAAATAAATAATAAATATGTACATGTAAATTATTACTTTCGTTCAATACTTTCTCATACATGTCTGAACTTTAAAAGATTATAAATAATTATATGAAATCACTTAAAAGTAACGTACAAAATTTATTTTGTAGACTAAAATAAAATTCTTTTTGGTTTAAAAAAAAAAAAAAAAATTAAGGCTCTAAATTATTACACCTAGATTAATTTGATAGATTGCCAAACTGAAACCAAACAAACTTTTGCTTTTTCTTTTATGGCTGCTCTTTATTATCAACTTAGTTCTTCAAAATTTAACAAATAATAAAACAGCAATTCAAAAATGTTAATAATCTCTTAACTTCCTTCTTTATTCTTTCATAAATTTTAGCAGTTTTTTAAGTAATCTATTCAGTTTTTAATTTTTTTATATAGATAACACCTACTTTCAAATGATCTATCATAAATAAAAGTTAAAAATAATCAGAATGTATTTTGGTGTAGATGAAATCATTTCAAAAGAGAATTTTTATCAAATTATTAGAATAATGGTAATTAGTTTAAGATAAACTAATTACCATTATTCAAATAATTTGATAAAACTTCTCTTTTGAAATGATGAAGATCATCTCTTTGAAATGCAAGCATTAAAGATACCTAAAGCTAATAACATGAATTTTAAATCTCAATTTATATTATGAAACAGCTTTAAATAAGTATAGCACACAGTAGATTTTCTTAATGTTTTATTCAATTTTTTAAACTTAACTACTTTAAATGCATTAAAATATATGGCATTAAACTTTAAGTAGGCTTTTACGCTTTCCTGCCACTGCTATCCTCTCAAATGAAAACGCATCATGTTCGAAATTATTTATATATCCATATCACAAATAATAATAAGCTTGTATGTAAAGTTTTTTCCGGGTTGGACCGTGTTAAATTTTTGATGGTTGCCGAGCTTTCGCACATCGTGTGATGGCATCTTCAGGGCTGAATAGAGAATGAGAGCTGTCTTCAAATCCAGGGGTATTTATACCCGGCGCTGTCCGGTCCTTGGGCGAAGCCTGTCTTCCCATGGAAGCCTACGTGAACAATAATAAGCTTGTCATGCTTTTTAATGAATAATAAATACATGGTTAAACCTTGACAGAATCTTGGCAATTTTTGGGTATTAGTCAGTGTGAAACTTTTAGTTGCATTACTTTTATATAATTTTTTATGTATATAATTTTGAAATAAATGTATATATTATTGATCATTGTGTTTGATTTAGTTCATATGATAGCTTCAATAGTAAGTCATATTTGATAGTATTTATATAATAATGCCCAATTTATTTTTCTGGCTGAAATCTGGCCATCATGATGATTATTAAGAAATCTCTGATGTTTTATAATGTTTTTTTTTGCATATTGAATAATTTTGCAACTTATGATGTATTTTTGTTTAACTCCCTCCCAACCACTTAGGGTCTTGGTGGGAGGGGCTATTAGCAGATTACCATCTTATTCTAAACATCTATGGTTCTATGCAAACTTTTATTTTTCAATGCCCAAAGTGGGATTTGAACCCAGAGTACTAGGGTAAATGGGTCGGCTACCTGCCACCCCAACTCTTGATTTCTGAATTAGTTTATCCACTGAATGTTAATCTTAATGTCTCCTGCTTCTTTAACACTCTACTATAATTTGTCATTTACTTCAGTTTACATTCCTCTTCAGAAATTACTGTTTTGAAATCTTGGCTCTTATGATGCAGATCCAGATTTGCTTGGCTTGAAGTAGAAAAGCATGTCTTAATAGCTTAAAATCTATTCTCTCTCTCTCTCTCTCTCTCTCTCTTTTTTTATATTTTATTTATTAAAGATAATTTTCACCTCAAATTTGCTATATTTCATAACTTTATATGCTTGAAACTAACAGAACATTATAGGCCTTAATTTCTGAGACCTATTTATTATATCCTCCTTTTGGTTTTCAAAATATTAGAATTTATAAATAAAAATTAATAGTGTTACTAGTACAGAAGCAAAAAGGCAAACACATATTTCCCACAGGTTTCAGTTGTAATTCCCTACCTAGCTTACTGGTGAAGGCTTATGACATTTTCTCCTTTCAGTGTAGAATGTTGCCCAGTTAAGGCTGGGTGTTTCAAAGAAAAGGAAAATGCTCTGTGAGTATTGAACATGAGAACTTGGTTCAGTACCATTGCCGCTCAGCTATCCACATGCTTTATTTCAAGATACGTACAATATGAAAATCAAATAAAAACAAAATGCCTCTCTACTAAAATATCTATTGTATAGCATTCATCCTCTACAGATAGTAACATACCTGGACTATATCCAAAGAAATGTATACTAAACAGTCAATATATCAAACATATTTTCTTTTAAAAATCATCATCATATACTTTCTCTTTTCTACCACTTCAAGCAGTGTGAGGTTCTTCATTGCAAAGAAGGTTCCAGGTAGACCTTTCTTTTGCCAGCTCCCTTCTCCTGCTCCAGTCCAGTCCTTGCTTCTTGAATGCCTCTTGCACTCATTCTTACCAGGAGATCCTGGGTCTTTCTCTACGTTTTTTGACCTCTACAGCAATGGGGGACTTATTCTCGTTAGTCCTTTTTGCTATTTTATCCTCATCCATACTGTAGGTAGGTAGTAAGCTGTAGTAAGTGTCCAAACCATCTTAAATTATATTCCTCTAGGATGGCTTCGGCTGGCTTGACATGGAGATTAGCTCAGATGGTAGTATCCTCCTACATCCCAGAAGAAAGTTCTTGAACCTTGTTTTAGCCTTTCTTTCCAGTACCAGAATAAACAAAAGTAGGCTGAGGCTGCAACCTTGCCATATTTCAAAAGTCGTCTCAAATTCATAGGAGGAGTGGTTCCTTGTTTTAACCAGGCTTCTTGTTTTCTGTTAGAGACTTACCACTACTAATCTCAGTCCAGTATATATTCCTTTCTCAGAACAAACCCTGTGTATATGTCCTACTTTTTGACCCTGTCAAATGCTTTGCATAGGTCAATAAAACTCACTGACACTTCTTTACCCTTCTGAACGTATTTCTTTATAATTTGGCATATGGTGTAAATCAGATCCTGGGTGCTTCTTTGAACTTTGAAACCATACTGCTCCTATCCAATTTGGATGACCCTTCTGATTCTTGTTTCCAGTATTTATGGGTGTGTCTTGATAGGAACACTCAGCAATAATATACTTAATATACCTCTCATCTTTTTATGAATCGGTTTTATAATCACAATAACCCAGTCTTTTGAAATCTCTTTTTGCTTCTATATGAGACCTTTAGTTGCCCATGTACTTTCCTTCTTCATTCTTTGAAGACATAATACATTTTTTGGTTCTTCTTGGGTTTTCCTCTAGCTAGAGTTCTTCTTTTACTTTTTGTTTGACTTTCTTCAAGTATTTGCAAAGGGTGATCTTTGCTCAGAAAATTCTTCCTGGCAGCCTTATATTCCTGCAGAGCCATTCTTATTTCCTAACTCCATCAAGCAGTCCTCTAGAAGTTTCCTCCCATGCTCTTTTCTCCTCACATGAGTCTCGAGACATCAAGAGTTATGCTTTCTAAGGCACACCAACTCTGCTCAATATCTTCACTATCCCATGGGCATTCTGGTTCTCGGGACATTCTTTCAACTTCTTTTTGATCATACTGAGCCATTTCTTCCTTTCTCAGCCTCCTTATAAAATAATTGTTATTTATATATATACATATACATATATATATATATATATATCCATATATATTCAGCAATAATTGAATAAATGAACAAAAG
>KZ806975.1:561260-574672 GCA_000696205.2 Oncopeltus fasciatus
AGTAATTATTAATTTTAATAAGTAATACAATGTTAAATTTGTTGCCTATCAGCTTATTTTCTATATATAAATTAATAAATGCTGATAAACAATGTGTATATTTATTGTATCAATTGTAAATAATTTATTTTGTTTATACAGTGTATACTTAATCGAGAAAGATTTATTTATATAAGGCGGTATTGCCACTGATGCCAATTCGAGCTATTTGTAATATTCTTTTTTAAGGTAACATTGTGTACATCTGATATCTATATTTGTAAGTTTCAATGTTTCTAATTAAAATATTTTTTAATAATGTATATAAATTTCACGTTTAGTTGAAATGTTGCTGACTAAGGTAAGGAAGAAAAAAGAAACAGAACCAATCACCATGTTTTATATTTACAAAAACAGTTAACATTTTAACTGGTTAAATATTGGTTATTGTGACTGTAAAAATTAAAAAAAAAAAAAAAATTCAGATGTTTTTTTAGTTGTCAAAATGATGAACTATCAAATTTAGCCAAGTCCATGATCTATTGCCATTAATTAATTGTTCTGCAATTTATTTAGTAATTTTAATCATTTGTGGGCTGGCACAATTTATTAATTTGAATTGTGTTTCCTGGAGGTTTTATTTTGCTTATTTTTTATGTTATTTTGATTAATAAAAAAGTGAAATATAAAACANTTTTTCAGTTTTATTCATAGTTTATTTAAAATTAGTATTTGTTAAAATACTTATTAGATAAGCTTAATTATGACTAAATTTAAAAAGGGAAATAACTGCTTATTATCTTATAAATTATTCATAATGAGGGAATTCTTCATTAATTAGAAGAAATTAGTTTCTACATCAGTTTACTGAGTAGCTGGAGTCTTTGTTCTGGTGTTTTGCTGTCATTAACCTTGATGTTAGTGTAAGAAAGGCAAGGAAGACTTCTTGTAGTTTGATTGCAAGCAATTTAGTCATTTTTTTGGGGTTAAAACAGGATGTTCAAAATAAACTGTTGTAATCTAGCAGGTTTTCTGATAGGAAATTAAAAGACAGAATTGTTACAAGTCAAAGGGATGGATTTTCAACATTCAGTTTTTTTTCATTTTTTATTTAGCTATAATATGATGAAATTTAAAGAGCTTAAAAATGTGTGTGTGTGTGTGTGTGTGTGTGTGTGTGTGTGTGTGTGTGTGGGATTATGTGTTTTATGTGTGTGTGTGTGTGGAAGTTTTAAGCACTTCTTTGTTTCTTGCTCAGAAAAAGTGTCTAATATAATATTATTGATCTATTTTATCAATCAGATGGAGGTAAGATTTTTTAAAATGGCCTCCAAATCAATGTTAAAATTCATTAAGTTATTATATATAAATGAGAAATTATAATAGGTGACATTAGCTGATATTTTCATTGTTACAATATAATTCATTACACATACATTGCACACACACAAAAAAGTTAATTTCTTGGAGATTATCTGAATTTGAGTTACATATTTTGATGAGCATGGAATAAAGAATATGTTTCTTAAAACTTTTCTAATCAGCTTCAAAATAACAACTGCCTTTTAAGTTCCTTGATATGCATTCCTAACACAACAGACTTTAGCAAATTGATAGTTACTTCAAGTTTTGGAACTTGTCTGCACGTATCTGAGCTTTTATAATTAGCTCTAATTCTTTTTCATTAACAACCATATTTTGCTATAAGCAAACTTTACAAATCTGTATAATGTATATTTTAGTTTATAAAGGTGTGCTTAGAAATCAATATTTAAATGCAACAGAATGTTTTCAACCTTAATTATGGAAAACTATTTTTACATGAATACATTATGTGTACATAAGTGTTTTGTACATATTTATACATTATAATACTGAGCATAAATGTTTTCATAATGAGTACTTAAAAAATTTAAATATTACTTAAAGGATGAACATATCCATTTGTTGCCACTGACTGTTTTGGTTTACTTAGATGAATAAGTGCTGCAAACATTTGTTCGCAGTCTTGCTGAGTGAAAATAATTTTTACTTTCTTGATAAACTTTTTGTATGACACTAAAAGACTTTCTTATAATGATGAAGGTATATTTATTACCTGAGAAAAAAATTAATTAACCAAATTGTATTTGTAAAATATTACAATATGTAAATGACTCATTGTACATTTCTGCTCCTGCCCTATTTTAGTTTTCTTTGTATAAAGTTTCATTATATGAATTCATAAGATTAAATACGTCCAATAATCAAAATGAAAAAAAAAATTGTTTGTGTTATTATTTTTAACCTTTCATTCATTACTCCTATTGTGCTTTAATGAAAATGATTTCAAACCCATTGGGAATGCAGGCAACAAACATCAAAAATAAGTCTGAGCTACCTAGTGTACAAAAAATTTAAATGACAAAGATCTAAACCTCTATGCGAGTTGCTTTAAGGAGAAATGAGCTAATATGTTTAAAGGAAAAAAAAAATGAGACAAAGTTATGGTTGAAACAACCACCACTTGAAAGAAAGCTTTAAGATTCAAAAATGTAAACACTATATAATATATAAAATTTTTGCTCTTACCTCCTAAAATAGTCATCTATTGGGAGAAGAGGAATAAAGGCTATTGGGAAAAGTACAAGCGTTCTTGTGTGATCTTTCTTTAGTAAATTCACTTACCATTAATAATACTGCTTATTACTGAATTAAACTTTTTTTTTTTGTTAAATATAGATGTTATATTTAATCTCAAACTAACTATATGAAAAGCAAATATTATTCTGTTATACTAAAAATTGTATGAAATTTATGGTTTTTACATTATCATTCAAGCCTAATAAAAATGCAAATTATTCAATTCCTCAAGAAATTGGCATTTTTTAAAAATTTTCTTCAATAATAGACTTAATATTGATGCTATTTATCATGAAATTAAAAATTTTTTTTTGTGTCATTGAGGCCAAATAGCCTCTAGTAAGAAAAGTAAAGTACATAAAAACTTCATCAACTAAGCAAATTTTTCAGCATTATAGTTATTTAATTTTTATATATAAAATATGAATGTCTAGTACAGTGGTTCTCAAACTGTGGGTCGCGACCCCCAGGGGGGTCGCGTGGTGTGTCCAGGGGGGTCGCGGGATAAGGAGGAAAATAAAAAAAACAAATCAGTCATAGCTGTAGTTTTTATTAATAACAAAATTTATAGGCTACACAAATTTGTAATACACATACCAGTTGAAAAAGGTGTAATAATATTTAATGGGAAACATGAGCTTGTTTGGAATTAACCAATTTTTTTATGTCCGGAATGAGTTTTGTAATACACAAAAGAATGTCATTTTCCAGGGTCAAACGATTTCTTGATTTTGTTTTGATATTCACCATTTTGGAGAAACCTTGTTCACAGTTATAAGACGTAGAAAATGGCATCAAAGTCTGTAATGCTTTTGTAGACAGTTCTGGGTATTCATTTTTAATACCTATCCAAAATTTGTCGATACAAGCACTGTTAAAAGTGAGTTTTGCTGACTGATCACTTGAAATTTCGATCAGTTGATCATGTTGACGAGCAGTTAGCTCAGCTTTTGTTACGACTTGATCACTGAACGGATTGACTACCCACAAAACCCCACTCGTATCCTTATTTGGAATGTAATCTGTCAACTGTTCAATCAAACCTTCGAGATGAGAAGATACTAGTAAGGAGAGAGATGAAGTGTCAGGGGATGTACAGTAGGATGTAGACAGAAACCCTATAAACTCTTGAGTTAGTGTAAAATTTTCAAAATCTTCTTTCTTAACTCTTGCGTTCCAAACACTGAGTTTTTTTACAAATGCATTTACTCTGTCTTGAGCATATATCATATTTTTGTCTGGTCCTTGTAGGGATAAGTTCAAAATATTAAGGTGAGAGAAGATGTCAGCCAAATAAGCAAGCTTAACCAACCACTTTTCATCACTGAAAAAAGTGGAAAGTTCGGGTTTACTATCAACCAAAAATAACAACATTTCTGACTTTAATCCAAACAGTCTGCTTAATACATTACCACGGGATAGCCACCGTACTTCAGTGTGAAATAAAAGATGTTTATGCAAGGCTCCTACCTCTTCACACAAAATATTAAACATCCTACTTTGCAGCGGGCGACTTTTAATGTAGTTCACTATCTTGACAGCTTCATTTAAAACTTGCCGTAATTCATCTGGCATTTTCTTAGCTGCCAAAGCTTGCCTATGTAAAAAGCAGTGAACCCAGCTTGCATTCGGTGTCAATGATTTCAACCTGGCAATTAAGCCACTCTTCTTTCCCGTAAGGGCCATTGCTCCATCACTACAAATTGAAACACATTTCTTCCAATCAAATTCAAAAGGTTCAGTTGCTTGAACAATCACCTTATAAAGACTTTCACCTGTTGTATTATTCGGCAGGGGCTTACAAAACAAAATATTTTCATGAATAGCATCACCGTAATCGTACCGGATGAAGCATAAAAACTGAGCACAGTTGGCAACATCTGTTGACTCATCCAACTGAATTGCAAAAAAAGTACTGTCTTTTATTTGCTTCTTTAGCTGGTTCTGAACATCTTCAGCCATGTCACATATTCTTCTTGAAATAGTATCATTTGATAACGGGATTTTTTTCAATTTTTCAGCATCTTGAGGACTGATTATATTTGAAACCATATCAATTGCAGCAGGAAGAATTAATTCCTCAGCAATTGTATGGGGTTTCCCTTTTTTAGCAATCTTCAGTGCTACCTCGTATGAAGCTTTAAGAGCATTCTTATTAACATTAGCAAGATCCGTAATGTTTACCTGTTGACTTCGAAGGGAGAACAGTTTTCTTTGGAAAAATTCCACTGGTTTGTCTTTCAAAGCAAAATGTTTAGTTTCTAGATGGCGTTTCATTTTCGAAGGCTTCATGCTTTCAGCTGACAACACTTCATTACACACCACACATTGAGGTTTGTCTGCCAGTTCAGTGAAACCGAATTGTATGTACGACTGGTCATATTTGCGGAATTTTGTCTTTCTGCACTCACTAGCACTAGCATCACTACTTGACGACGGTCTTCTTAAAAACTTATCCATTGCTACTTTT
This sequence comes from Oncopeltus fasciatus, assembly GCA_000696205.2. Classification (NCBI taxonomy): domain Eukaryota; kingdom Metazoa; phylum Arthropoda; class Insecta; order Hemiptera; family Lygaeidae; genus Oncopeltus; species Oncopeltus fasciatus. The sequence goes on from KZ806975.1 coordinate 566,332, forward strand.
TCTAACTGTATTTGCTCGCAATACTACTCACAAGTGCACACACAGTGTTGAATGATCGACTCAAGAAGCCAGACTGTCATGTCGTCTGCCGTCCACCGGCTAGCTTAGCCAATAGTGTTTTTTTTTTTTTCATTTTTGTTTATATTTAAAAATAGGGGGGTCGCCGAAATACTAGGTCTAAACAGGGGGTCGCAGTGGCAAAAAGTTTGAGAACCCCTGGTCTAGTAAATACTACTATTCATATTCTAATAGAGAGTTTTAGACCATGGAGATTATTAGTAGAGAATTCGTTGGGGTTCGGTCAAGGTTGATCCAAAAAAAAGTTTTCAAAGTAAAAGGCGTGTCCTTCATGAATGATATGTTTTGTGAGGGCAGCTTTTATTTGTTTTTTGTTAATGCTATTTATGCAATTTCAATAAACAAAAAACAGTTCCACAACAGAACATACAGGCACAAGAAGGAAATAAATGTTAAAAATATATTTATTCTTGACCCATGGCACTCAAGGGACTAGTAGGTAAAGTGAAATAAAATATTGAAAATTTTGTTCACTTACGCTTCCACGGTCTCTAGAAATATTCATATATACTTTTTCCGGGCTTGACCATGTTAAAGATCGGAAGAAATACATATCTTATCCTTTATAAAGCTTTATCCAAGCTTTTATGCAGCATGTAATGGCTTCTTCAGGGCTGAAAGTAGAATGAAGGGCATCCTACTTTCAGCCCTGAAGAATTGATGATGTGCGAAAGCTTGACATGTTCGAGCCCAGAAGAAGCATTTATTGAAATTTTAGAAAAATATTGGAAAAAAAAAAAATTGAAAAATATTTCTTTAGAAAAAGGCAAGTAGCTATATTTCTTCGGAATACATTCAAATATACAGGACATACATTTCCTAAAACATTGCACCAGAAAACCTTCATGGGCATTCTGGAGGGGTACTAATGAGAGTGCTTCCCTGCATTTTTCAAATACTCTACCTGACCCCCCTAAAATTTGTGTAGGTTTAAATTGACGTCCAGCTGTAAGTCAAGAGAGCTTATCAAGAGGCTTATTTGTTATAAGGGAGGTCTAACCATCGGTGCTTTATATCTATCCCTGTGATTCCTTATGTATCATTCAAATGGAGAGTTTTTGACCTTAGAGATTATTATTAGAGAATTCATTGGGATTTAGTCAAGGTTGATCACAAAAAATTCTATTTAAAAAAATGTATTTTTTATTATAGGCCGACATTTCATCTTATATCGTAAGCCATCTTCAGGGCTATCATTAACGCAAGAGGAGATGTGTTGTCGCCTGGATCAAATGTTCGTGACTAAGAGGTAAGGTTTGAGATTTAATCCAGGTAACAACGCATCCCCTCTTGCCTTCATGGTAATTAGGTATGGTGAACTTTCTACACAGTTTGTTATAGTTTTCCTAAGCTTTCATAACACATTACTTTTAGCTACTTCAAATTTTATGTAATAATAATGTAAATCATATAATCAAAAAGAGAGTTTGTTGACCGTAGATATTATTCTAAGATGATTTTTAGTTGGGGTTCGGTCGAGGTAGATCCAAAAAAAACACAAATAAGAAAATGTATTTTTTTAATGAAGGATTATCTGCCTGATGGGCAGATAATCCTTCATTAAAAAAATACATTTTCTTATTTGTGTTTTTTTTTTTTGGATCTACCTCGACCGAACCCCAACTAAAAATCATCTTAGAATAAATCATATAATTTTTTATTCTTCTTAAGTTTTCTTATGACATTGGTTTTTAACAGCTATGGAGATGACTTACAATGTAAGACAAAACATCGGCAAATAATAAAAATTACATTTTTTTTTAAATTGTATTTTTTTGTGATCAACCTTGACCAAACAGCAACAAATTCTCTACATTTATCTCATTATTTTAGGATAATCTCTAAAGTGATTGCTTTATCCAAACAATGTAAACATGCATATTTGGAAACCCAAATTTATATTTAATATTTTTTAAGAAGCAGATTATCATTTTTATGAAATCAAACATTAGGTGGCTGGATTGTTGATAAATACATTGATACATATAGTATATCTATACAATTGTTTGGGTGGATGATCTGTTTTAACACAGATGAGGGTGAGTTAATTTTTTATATTTATTAAAATGGAAAAACATTTCATTTATGCTCTCTCCTTCATCCAATATTAATGACATTAAAATCAAACAAAAAAAAAAAAAAAAAAAAGTAAATCACCGAAGTGTAGCATGACACTTTGATTGTTTTCATGTTGTTTTTTTCACCAAAGAAATCTTAAAGAATACAGTTGTTTATTCAAACATGAAATTCATCTATTGCAAACTTAAATTAAAAGACCCAGAAAGAGATTGCAGAGATATACCTCTAGAAAAAAATATGAAGCCTTTTTCATTTAGAAACAGATGATTCATTCAAATATAAGATTACTATATAGCAAGGATAATGTGAGGATTTTAGTAAAAATATCTTTTCCTATCAAGTTCTTTTTCTTGTGTCAATAATGAGGTTAGATGATAAATAGAGAAGTAATATTGATTGACTTCTACCCTTTTGTGAAATATTTTCCTCAAAATAAAATTTTGAAGCATTTCCTAGTGTTTTTTTTTTTAATTTGTTAGCTTCTCTTTCAACCACTAGGGTCATGAAGGGAGGGGCTATCTCTAAACAACCATGGCTCAGGAAAAGCTTTAATTTATAAAAAAAGTTTGCCCTGGGCAGGATTTGAACCCTCAGCATCAGAATTGAAAACGCAATCGGATCCCTTGAGCGTAGCCCCTTTCGTAGTGTTTTTTCTTCTTTTTTGTGGAGTGCATAAAGTATGAACCAGCCAAGTATTAAATACTCTAGGTTGGTTCTTGTGCTTTTCATATTTCTAAAATGGTGGATTATCATAATTTTTTTGGAAGTGATTGCTTTTTATACATTAAGAAAAGATAGAAAATGACACAAGAACAATCTATCACAGAAAAAATTGAGCAAAGTAAATTCCTCACTATTGTAGTTAGTGGATATTTATATTTGAATATTCCATGTTACGTAAACTCAATCCCCAAATCTTTGATTTCCAGAATAATAGTCAAACATTGAATACTTCATGTAAAATTTTAAATAAAAATATTATGTAGTTATCAACTACATAATATTTATATTGTTTTATAATATAAAAATTGTTTCAGTAATTGAAGCTGTTAAAGCATAGAAGTGTTTCTTGTGTAACAGATAAACTCTTACTTTTAATTTGCCAAATTAATTGGTTCATTGTAAATATTATTTAATACTATATGTCAATTTGTATTTAATTTAAATACCAATGATATTACATATTTATGATCATTATAATGCTCCCAATAATATTTAGCATTTCAAGTTAACCACCCAAGTTCATCTAAATTTAGAAGTTCACAGATAATAACTATTACAATGAATAAATATTTCAGTAATTAATTTTAATTACTAAGAAATTATTAAGTATTTTTAATTAGTAATTATTAATTTTAATAAGTAATACAATGTTACCTATCTTGTTTTGTGTTTACAAACAAATTGCAGGTCGTGGAGCTTTTAATAACTTTCAATCAAGAGCCAGATTTCAAGGTAATCCTTTAACAATGTGTTTTTACTGATTTATAGAAAATGTACTCCAATTATCTATATAAATGCTAAATGAAAAATTTTGTCTTGCTTAAATTATATCCAGTAGTGCAAAATGGTACAATTCAGGGTTAGAGGTAACTTGTTTGATTTTGGACACCAAAATTTCCTTTTTGAATTTATTGAAATTTAGCATGATGACTTATTAAATATATCTTTTAAAAAAATGAATGCTAATTTTACAGAATATCATTTTTAGTAAAATATTAATGCAATTTAATACAATTAAAATATTAATATTACAAATAAAATAATTAGTTAATAAAACAGGAATGTAGATATTAAGAACATTCTCTCTGACAACAAAATCTCTAACACCCACCTGAGAGATCTCAGATCTCTAAGAATGTGATCAAAAGTCTTGAGAGCTGTTGGCTTCTGGGAAAATCCCTTTTCATTACACTTTTTATGAAGATTTTAAATGTAAAATATTAAGTGAAAGGCAGAGTTCGATCTTTAGCGAAATATTGTGTAAAGAAGGGGTAGGAGGAATCAATTTCAATTGCTAGTAGAAAATGTTTTTCAATAACTAGCTTCTTCTTGTCTGTTACCTACTCTTGGTTTATTACGTCACAAGGGCGCAATTAATCCAAAGAAAATTTTGTTAGAGCGGTAGAAAAAAAAGAAGAAAAATTATGGTTTACGTCATATGGATGTCACTTAACGGAGAACAGTGTCGGCACCGTATACATTTTGTTTTATACTATAAGATATTAACTTCTATCCCACAAATAAAAAATTTACATATTTTATGATATACTCAGTCATTATAATATCTGCAAAAAAAAATATAGTTCAAGTATCGTTTTTAATTGCTTTAGATAAATGTTTCAAGTACTTTTCAAATAATCAGTTTAAATTATCAGATAATGAGCTGTCTGATGGCAGATTTCGCAAGTTGAAGTGTCGAGACAGATCTCCACTCTCGATATTTCAGTCATGCTAACAGGCTGCCTGGTTTTGCTGGTGCTGGTAGTGGGCCAGTCCCTGGGGAATGTTCCCCTGGTCGAGACGAAGCTGGGGAAGTTGTCTGGAAGGTGGGAATTGTCCAGGTCTGGACGAAAATTTGCCGCGTTCAATGCTATCCCCTTCGCCAAGCCACCCATTGGAAAACTCAGGTTCCAGGTAAGACTCGTTTGTAAATGAATCTTTACATATTCCGTTGAGCGTAAGAGTCTAGATTACATTATCTTCACGTAGAATCAAATCTGTGCTACCCCGCAGACAGGTCATTATCCTTAAGTAGGAATTTTAAAAATGTAAATGCAGGATAGCTGCTTGAAGGACCTAGATCTGCTTTTGAAAGACTTAGATTGGATTGGATAAGACCTGAAGATGCTTTAGCGAATCAACTGGTCTTTTCTCTGGATTATACTGCATTAAAACAATATTTTTACTGTGTAACATGATACTTTTCTTTGTATTACCCAGGGGAAGACTCGAGGCCACATTCCCTTCGGTAAACCTGGCTCAGAAACTTGATGAAAAGTGAATCGCATATCACAGTAATGTACACATCACTAAAAGATTCGTGTTCAAGCCCGGAGAACTTTGGTAAAGCTTGGTTTGACGCCAAAGAAGGCGATGCTAAGTTGTCTGGTAGAACTGGAAAGGAATAGTCTACCATGAGCTGCTAAAAACCTCCATAAACCATTAACCTACCTAAACATCACTAAATTATGCGGTTGAAGCCAGCTAGACTACACACATCTCCAGTCATTCGGTATAAATTCAGAGTTCAATCGACCGTAAAGTTCGAAACTCGATCCGTCTGACTACCGTGTGTTACGTAGCTCTGACGAGCTCTCTTAATGGTGCAATGCCGGCATCGCAAGATGCTTGGTTAATCAAATTGGCTCAGTTTGACAGGGCGCAATAATGGTCCAACAAAAAAGTAGCAAAAGTTCATCCATCAAAGCGGTGGAAATATCATTTAACAGAATTTGAATTTTACTGACAAATTTGAAGTTACTTTTCCTCATAACCCTATTTAAAATAAAAAAGATTAGCTCATTAAAGATTTATTTATTTAGACAAAACCGTCATGGCCTGAATTCTAAATTAGAAAAATTTACAGAAAGGCTCTAAAATACCAAATTTGGATTGCTTACGTTTAAAGAAGGTTCAAATTGACTCCTACATTTATGCTAAAATTGATAATTTTTGATAATGCTGGAGTGATCAGTAATAGTGAATTTCACAATTAAAAAAAAAAAAGCTGTTCTACTAAAATTGACTTGAAGGGTGAAATATTGTCTTCAATAAAAACAATTAATGAGAGGGAATAGAATAAAAATCTATCTGTCCCAGCCAGGAATCGAACCTGGATTTCCTGCAATCCGGGCCGGTGAATTTACCAATTATGCTACCAGGACGAGCTAGATATCTCATTAAATTCCTGGCTGGGACAGATAGATTTTTTTATTATATTTCCTCTAATTAACTGTTTGTCAATATTTCCTCTTGCCATCATGATAACATGTGTTAACATTACATAAATGGCTGGACGACATCCCTTGCATTTCTTATATAAAATTAACGTGAGATTAAATACCACAACTAATATATACCTATATAGGTATTTAAAAAAAAATAAAATAAATATAGGGGAAAAAAACGAGAATCTAACAAATAGCCGACAATGTTAGCACCTTCGAGCATAAGACTTACGTTACGGGTTCGAGTTACGACTGTGGTGGTAAGATTTTATATCTGGGACATGGGATTAAATACCTCAACTAATATCAGTACAAAAATGATAGTATGTGAGAGTAATTATGGTTTATAAATAGTAGCAGCTGTAGAAACATCTGCAGTTTTCTGTCTTTCTTTATGTAGCTTTCAAATTCAAAATAAGACAAATGAATATTTTAGATGTTAAACAGCGGATTAGAACAATTCGGAGTGATTTAACCTGACACTAAATTTAACAGACAAGAATTTACTTTTTAGTTACTTTTTTAAATAGTATGAGCGATAAATAATAATACGTTATATTCATAATATATATATTATGAGTTTCGTTGCTTTAAATTATTTTAGATTTGTCCAATAAAAAACAAAACAAAAAAAAACAGTATGTTTAAAAAGTTTGGCAGTGAAATATAGCAAGTAGGAGTTGGTGCTGACCCGAAAATATTAATTTTATTGTTTATAAGCTAACATTAGACGTTTTTTTTCCGAATGAAATTAAGCAGGAAAATTTTAAAACTAAAATGAAAGACTGAGTTTGTATTAACTGAAATTTGATGAATAAGAGGGACGTAAAATATCAAATGCGAATACAACTTTTTTGCAGGGGGCATTATAATATTCATTTATAAAGAACTTAATTAAACAGAGATTTGTATATTGGAATATAAATACAGATTTATTTATTATATTTTATGTTATAGATGATATATACTAAAATTATAGTGGATTAATTAATGTGGAAAGTTCAAATACCAATAATTTTTTAATCCGGCATAGATAAATTAGCTGCCTAATTAGTTCCTGCCTGATTGACTTAAATTTTTTTAACAATGTTTTCAAAGGGCGAAAATGTATTTGGACGACATTTTGAAAATATAATATGAAATTTTATACTACACAGTAAAGTTACATTAAAACCAGATAAGAGAGCCATATTCAACATGGCCAAGACAAAAACGTTTAAAATTAATTTACAAAAATTTCCGGGCTCTCCAGAGTTTTTATTTCTGTGTTTTTTTTTTAAATAACATATTTATTTATTCAGTCTGTCAAGAAAAACATTTTGTAATATTATATTGTTAGTAACATTAATAAATGATGGAGTTACACATGAGGAGAGAAAGTGTCCAGTTACACCTCTCTCGAATTAAATAGAATCTATATTTCCGGTAAGTACCGAGGCCATCTTCTTTCGAGTCAGTGGAGAGGGTTGTAGGGATTGGAGTTGACGGACATGGCCTGTGCAAATGGGTATTTATTTTATTTTATTTTTTTATTTATTTAAACGCATATCAACCATATAGGTCATGGATGCCTCAAATACAATAGATAATAATTCCCTAGAGGTATGTAAATCGTTAAAAAAGCCGCCGCATGGAGACGAGCCCGGCGCGACGGACGGGTACCCGCCCCACGCCAGCCGGACCCCGATCAGCCGACAGGCGGCACGCAGCTGTCCCAGGACCATCCTACATGCATGGATCAACATTATTGCTCTATGGCTACAGCCCTTGAGGGAGGATCTGCTCGTGTGCGCCTGCCGACCAGACCCTCAGAGCTGGGCAGAGGACATAGTCCTCATGGTCCCAGTAACAGCCACCCACCACCCACCAGACAGACCGACGATGTCCGGCTCGCGCGGAGCGAACCCCATCCACCCCACCAGGGCCCATCTAGCCCCTCGGCCGCTTTCAATGAGTTTCGTTTATGATTTACTCTCTAGAAGGCAAAGAAATAAGTTATTTTCAATTTTACATAAATTTTGGGATTCTAAAAATTTAATTTAATAAATAGTATGTAAAAGATAATGTATTGAAATAAGCATTTATTCACTCGAATTTGTTTTAGATCTGTATATAATAAGAATATATTAATTTGTTAACATTTATTGAAAATTATTTAAATGTCATTAAGATGAAATGAAGTAAATAATAAATGTACACCCACACACACACAAACACACACACACACACACACA
>KZ806975.1:581537-592932 GCA_000696205.2 Oncopeltus fasciatus
AAAAAAAAAAAAAAAAACTCTGTTTACAAATCCAAAAATTATTATTAAAAAAGTAATATTTATTTTCTCACAAATTTGATTAAAAGAGAGTAAGAGTTTATTTAGAGAAATGGAAGAAGGAGTTTACTCAAAATATTATTGAGCCATTTGGTACTCAATGTTAAAATCATTATATATAAAATTAACTGTTTATTTTCTAAGTTCATAAAGTGCAATTACTGAAACTTAATTAATCCTATTACATATTGTTTAAAAACTATACGTGAAATACATGTTTATAGTGTTATGCCCAAAGTTGAAATATATAAAACGGAAATATTAGTTGGTAGAAAAGAAAGTAGGGTTTATGCAGTGTTCATCATGGTTGGACTATACTGTCAACAATCTGGAATGAATATTTTCCGAAGGCTAGTTTTCATTTTCTTATTTATTTATTTATTTTTTTAATGGCATGTCAACCTTTGGTCATTAACGCCAGGGAGATATTTTTAGAAGCGGGAAGATATTTTCAAGAAGAATTTCATAGCAATAGGTCATGGTGAGGTATAATGAATTGTTAATGCAAATAGTTATTATGTGGATGGACATAGTAATTTATTTGTCCTTGGAGACTATGAAATTTATAAGAAGGAAAAAATTGAGAGAGAATAGAAAAGAAGCATACTGAAAATGCATCTAGATAAGATTTAGTAGCCTGCCCTCTTTCAGAAAGTTCATTACAGAGTCGATGACTTTATCGTCATCCAATAGAATTTCTTCTAGAGTCCCTTTTAAATTATATTTTTTCCTTGTTTCTTTATATTTTAGGCACTCTGTAATTATATGTTTGAAGGTAAGAAGTTGCCCACAGACCTCACAAATGGGTGGGTTATCCTTTGCCATTATATAGCCACGAGTAAGTCTTGTGTGTCCTATTCTTAGTCTGGCTAATACCACTTCTCTCTTACGGTCAGTTGACATGGAACTGGACCATACCCTCGGAGTAGATTTTATCTCGCGTAACTTGTCTCTGGTTGACCACCATAAACTTTCCCACTTATTAAGCGCTTTTACATCACTCAAGGTGACTTTTGAGTACATCTCACCATCTTTTACCGTTTTATTTGCTAGTGTGTCCGCATTTTCATTGCCTGAAATTCCGCGTTGACTAGGTATCCATTTATTTGAAATGCGTTACTAGAGCATCGATGATCACAATAAACGACCTGTTGGTTCAGAAAAAACTCCGATTATGGTTTAAATGTTTTTAAAAGTTCTTGTTTCTGGAGATTTCATTGACTCATTAGTCAAAGTTACAGGCGACCGACACAAATACTGACCAATAGGTATAGGTTTCAGGAAGAGCCCCAGTTTTGGTGCATATACATGGAGGAGGATTCGCTTCTGGACATAGCAGTGGGTATGGCCATGGTTACTTGATGGACAAGGATCTAGTCGTCGTAGGGCTCAACTACAGGCTTGGAGTTCTGGGCAAGTACTCACATATACCATATATGTATATACATCTCTTTAAGGGAAAAAAAAGTAAGATTTTCATATTTTATAAGAGTGAAGTTGAGTCGATTATAGTCTGAATCATCTCAAACGGGAAGGGATACTAAAATTTTAAAACTTTCTATTGCCATCAGTACAAAAAACTCGAAATTGCTAAAATAATTTAAATTTTAGCATTCGCAACTATAACTAACAAAGAGACGATTAGTTTATAATCAAACAAAGTCCATTCAACTAAACTTTGATACTTAACATTCTATCACGCATCCATTCTTCCTTTTCTCAATTTTTTTATTTTATTTTATTCATATATGTTTTTTAAATGGGTGAATTTACTTATGTTCGCTATGCTTTCATCCAGATGGGAGTAACAACCTCCCAAGATCACGCGGGAACTGTGTTAACTAAAAAGTATGAATGTAGAAAGATATGTAAGAGAATAAAAAAAAAACTTGCAGACAACTCATTAAAAAAATAATTGAATAACATTAAAACAGTAATTTACCACACCTGCCTATCATGAAGACGAGAGAGGACGTCCGGTCCCTAAGTGAACATTTCCATGACTAAGACGAAATATAATTTTTCTGAAAAACACTGTGGGTGGTGGAAGGGTAGAGGGGGGGGGGGTAAGAGGCGAAAGGTACAAAGGGAGAGCGGCCTGTTTCAAAACGGGGCAATAAAAAGGACAAAAGGAAAAAAAGGAAGGTTATTATTGGGAATAGGTAACTTTGGAACTGGGAAAAATGTTTGACAGGTTTATTGAGAAAGTTATTTTATTTATTTATTTTTATTCCAATTTGTTTTAATAGTAATTTTATTTGTACTGTTTGTATACCTGGAGAACAGTTTTCACAGTTCAGCTCATCTGATTGGTCTTCACAGTCAACATGGCCGTCGCACCTCCAATCATCTGGAATGCATCTTTTCTTATCGCACTGAAACCCACTCGTACACTCTGANTATATAATAAAATATAAAATAAATAAAATTTGAACCCGCGGTGTCAGGATTGCGAGACCCGTACGGATCCCCTGAGCTATCCTGGCGCCCCGCTTGAGAAGGTTTATGTTGAAAATGTTTGAATAAGTTGAAGAAATTTGTTCTATGTCCGTTCTGTCGTTAACTGGATAGTGTTGTAAGTTAATGTAAACGGTTTCAGATAAAAGGCGTTAGAGTTCATTGGAAAGAATGGTTAAGCTGTCGAAGTCAAATGTGTGTGCTTCATGAAAAACATGTTTAGTGAGGGCAGTTTTTATTAGTTTATTCTTTATGTCATTTTTATGGTTATTGATTCTACGGGAAATAGGGTTTTTGTTTGTCCAATGTAAGAACCATTGCAATTAGGTGTGGAACAGGGAATCTTGTAGACGACATTATTTCTGTTAGGAAGGGGGATGGGGTCTTTGAGAATGGTGTAAATAGATTTTAGTTTGTTGTTGATGGAAAAATAAAGCTTAAGGTTAGGGAAAGCTTTTCTGAGATGTCTTACAATTTAAGCCGAAACGTTGGCAGATAATCTTTTAAAAAAATACACTTTTTTAAATTTATATTTTTTTGGATCTAATTTGCCTGAACACCAACTAAAATCTTCTAATAATAATATCTACGGTCAAAAAAAAACTCTCCTTTTGTGTTAACTAAACTATTTCCTCAGTATTGTACTTGTTAAATATATGTATTTCAACTTTTCATATAGTTCTCTACATTTATTGAATAATAAATCCGAACAAAAAGATCTGAATAGAGTTTCATTGCAGTAAACTAAATATTATGCCCGTTTGAAACAAAGGACTATTTGTACTCACAGCTTACATTTGAGGTAATAATTCATTCTTAGTCGTTTCATTTCGCTCTAAAATGAACTTAAGTATATCACTTAAAAGCAAAAAGCTAAATTTCATTAGAAAAATAACTAATTACTGCTTCTAGGCCGACAAATTAAAAATGTGCAACCCTCACTCCTGTTTAATTTCTTTGCGTAATTCATAAATAGAAGATAAAATATGTCTCATATTGATAAAAGATAAAAATATGACTTTTCATCTTTTATCAATAAACAAACTCGGGTTGTTTCATTGCTCTTAACTAAATAATGCGAGCTCACTGAATATAAGAGATGTATTTCACTCCCACTTGACATCTTATGCAATCCCCCACTCCAACTGATCCCATTTTGTCCCATAACAGACACAGCCTTTCGTTTTGCATTTAAAAGTTGCATGCTTAGAAAAAAAATAGGAAACTATGATAAGTAGAGCTTTGATAGACTCTGAAAAATTAACTTATTTCCTAAACCTATAGGATTTTTTCTCTTCAAATTTTTCTGAGAGTAATGTACCATTTTGATGGATGACTTCTTTATTCCGTCTCTATGTCCCCAGGAGAACACGGGGCCATCTTCGTATGAGTCGACGGGGAGGGTTGTAGGTGTTGGAGTTGGAAGACATGGTATGTGCTAGTGGATTAGGGTGGTATGGCAGTTTACTGTGGAAAAGGGTGAAGCGGGAAGAAATTAGATCCTGAACAAAAGGGATATTAAGATCGTGGTGAAGGGATGAATTGGATACGTGATTGGGAGCATTTGAAATTATTCTCAGGGTTTTGGATTGAAAGGACTTGATTCTTTGGATGTTGGAAGGCTTGACGGCACCCCAGATTTCTACTCCGTAAGTCCAGATTGGTCGTAGTAATGTCGAGCGTCAGTTTGTTCTCTATCGTAAGATTGGATTTATTATTCATGAGTCTGTATAGAAGTCTATTTTGCCAATTGAGTCCTTGTCTTTTAATTTTAGTATGTTTGCCCCATGTAATTCGTGAGTCAAGATGAAACCCAAGGTAACGAACGGAATTTAAATGTGGTAAAGAAATATTGTTAAATTTCACAATTTCAGGGTATGAACCTAATTAGTTCAAAATAATTATTTTCTTAATTCAAAATAAATGTGAAGGATGACACAAAAAATTGTTATCTTTATTACTTTTAAATTACAATAACCGTTGTAATAAGATCTTTTATCATCGCTTTTGAGTACTATTTCTTATTGAAAAATAACAGATGACATTGAGTAGTTTACTGATAATAGAATGTTTCCTCTGCCAATCACAGTTATTGGAGCCTAATGCAAACTGATTCTCAAGCATTTCACACTGTTAGGAAAATTTACGTTGGCATAATACATGATATATCTTTAATGTGTTACAGAGATGCACACAAGAATCTGATAAAGGGTAGTTTGTAGTCTTAGTAACTCTTCAGTAGTGAATGAGTTTTGCAGAAGATATTTTGGGAATAGTCCCAAGTCTAGAGCAGTTTTGCGGAGATAGTTTTTGATAAGAGAGCATTATTCAGATTTTCGTTGTCTGCAAAATTTTATAGCGGAAGCCATTGCTACGGCGGATATGCCACAAGACTAGGTGTTTGACATAAGAATTTGCTTGTGTAGTTTTTTGTTAGTGGAGTTTCTGTACTCCAGGAATTTCTGTTAACAGGGAGGTTTTACAGAGAAAATTATGAAATCGGGGGAGGGTTCAGGAGGATTTTTCTGCGGGTAGTTTTTAAAGGGGAGTGTCAGTATTAGAGATTTTCGCAGACACGGACATTTGAAGAGAAGATTTACTTGTCGAGGGAGAGAAGGAGGTAATAATTCTAGGTGTTTTCTTAGACTAAAGAGTTTACTGATAGGGATTTTACTAGAGGAGTTTTGAATTTCAGATATTTTTATTGACAGAGAGGTTTTGCTAAGAAAGTATGTTAAGTCATGGGGTTTAGGTATTTTGGTAGGGGAGTGTCTGTAAGCTAATGTAGAGTGTCTAAGCTTGGAGAGATTAGAGGAACGACTGATTGAAAATACTTTACAACTAACGTCTGAAATGTCATGGAGGGTTGTACAAAAGGGTTATGTCCTGATCTTACCCAGCAAGAGGGTAAGTCCGAGTCCTCTCTTCAAAGGACATCACTTCCTCAGTCTGTCTATTCTTCATAAAATCAGGAAAAATGGCAGTCAGATATGTCCTGTACCCAACAACAGTCCTACATGTGTCATCTACAATTCTGCTTATTTCACTAGGACTTCTTCAGACAGGAGTTTTCCTGGAGTTTATTTTAGTCCAGAGAATTTAAGAGGTGGGATGGGTGGTTTGAATAGTAGCTTTCATAGCGAAGGTTTCCGAAGAGTAAAATTTCTTATAGACAAAGTATTATGGTCTTCAGATATGTAGTCTAGGAATTAAGGGTGGTTCCTAAGGACTGCTTGCAGTTCAAAGAATTCGTAATATTTAGGGTAGGCTTGTAAATGAAATTATTTTCATTTGTCAGAAATTCCCTAAAATTTAGGGGAATGCCATATTAGCCTCAGACAGAAAGTTAAAATTTCAACAATTAAATATTCAAGACTAGATAAATGAACTTCCATTTAACCCCCACTCTTAACAATGCACTTTTTTTTTTTTTTCTATCCAACCAGAGGGTCTCTTTGCATTTTATATACCCAACGGTTTGCGTTTTTATCCAACACTTGTTTTGACACAATGGCTCAAACTCCCATTAGATTTTTTCCCCATAAGTTAGACACATACCAATCTGGTTATTGTTGTCTCCTACAATTCAAATTTTCACCGAAGGAATCAAAATACTCCACGTCTCTTTTCTGACATGTATAAATAAATAAAAAATACTTATTTCCTCTTTCTTGATTTATCAAAAGTCTTTGATATAGTAAAGCACTCTATTATTCTCTTTATTCTTGGATTACAGTCAATTATCATAGAACCGTCAAATGATTTCAATAATTCCTGCTCCATTAAGCTAAGGCAATGAATAAACAATCATATCAAGTACCTTATCGCTCTTTGTCAATATGGAGTATTTTAGAGTTGGAGTGTGACTCTTTTGTGTGGCTTGAACTCTTGTACTTCTTACCGGGTGCCGAATTTTTCGATATTATTTGTCTTTGTCTCTTATGACTGGCGCTGTGGTTCCAAGCTTTGCGGTGCAAGCTTTTATAAAAAAATAAAAATCTTCCCAGGGGGGTGCAGACACTCTCCTCCGCCTCTCTTTATGATCCAAAGAGGTTGAATGGGAAATTAAAACAAAAAAACCCTGTAGGAAATGTGGCATTCCAGATCGAATTCCATTCCACATCGCGTACCCATGTCAGGAAGGGCGTAATAATCTAAGGGTTGATCGCCCCTAAACCCGATCCTACCTACCTACCCATGTCAGGAAGGGCATAATAATCTAAGGGTTGATCGCCCCTAAACCCGATCCTACCTACCTACCCATGTCAGGGATTGAAGAAGAAAAAGGGTTTACTACTTCCGACAAAGAGAGATTCTTCGAAGGAACTTACTGAATTAACACTTCTAAATATAAATTGTTTCTTTACATACCTTGATCTGTACAAATTTGAGGAAAACATAAGTCTTGAAAATCAGGATTCGTTGAGTTTTTTTCTATAGTTCGCCCCGAAATCCTATACATAAGCCATTTATCACTGTTCCTCGTCACAATTATGCAGATGCCTTGTAGGGTCCCGTAAGAGCTGATCTAAATAAAGGATTTAAAGATGATATGAATGAATTAATAAAACAAACATCGAAAAAAAATTTCACATGCCACAGCACTCTGTAGGAATTTTTCGTTCCCGTGTCATTTTACAAAACCCTCCAGGAAATACAAATATAAACCTATAACTTCAAATGGAGAGTTTTTTGGCCGTAGATATTATTATTAGATGATTATAGCTGGGGTTCGGTCAAGAACAATACAACATTATCCAGTTAACGACAGAACGGACAAATTCTTCAACTTATTCAAACATTTTCAACATTCTAAAAACCATTAGCCCTCCTTCTCAATAAACCTGTCAAACATTTTTCCCAGTTCCAAAGTCACTTATTCCCAATAATACCCTTCCTTTTTTCCTTTGTCCTTTTTATTGCCCCTCTTTTGAAACAGGCCGTTCTCCCTTTGTACCTTCCGCCTCTTACCTTCCCCCCACCCTTCCACCACTCACGGTGTTTGTCTGAAAAATTATATTTCTTCTCAGTCATGGAAACTTGAACTTAGGGACCGGACGTCCTCTCTCGTCTTCATGATAGGCAGGTGTGGTAAATTACTGTTTTAATTTTATTCAATTATTTTTTTAATAAGTTGTTGTCTGCATGTTTTTAAATTCTCTTACATAGCTTTCTACATTCATACTTTTGATGTCACATTAAATTATGGTAATTCTATAATGTAATATTGTCAATTATTATTGTATTTTCATGACAATGTATTTCTACAGCCCTGAAGATGGCTTATAATATTAACCGAAACGTTGGAAGATAATATGTTTAAAAAAAAATACACTTTTTTTTAAAATTTGTATTTTTCTTGGATCTACCTTGACCGAACTCCCACTAAAATCATCTAATAATAAGAAACCTATAACCATATCACATTAAAATGTTACTTACAATTGTAGGTTTCCTGAGCCTGGAGGACGACTTGATACCTGGAAACCAAGGAATGAAAGACCAAGTCATGGGTCTTCGTTGGGTCAAGGAGAATATCCACCTCTTCGGCGGGAACCCCGGGAAGGTAACCCTCATCGGAGAGAGTGCTGGAAGTGCCAGCATCTTCCATCATACCGTCTCTCCACTCTCCAGAGGTAAGCGTGTATCGTTACAGAAGTATTTCTCATTCCTGTACTTGCGTTGGAACTTCCAAAGTTCTTGTAGATCTCTTCGACCTCTTGGATAGGACACTTGAGGCGAGATGTGGAATACTAAATTCTCAACTTTGAAAGCTTATCACATAATATATCTTTCTAATTATGTAATTAAATGTCGTCCAGCCATTTATGTAATATTAACACATGTTATCATGATGGCAAGAGTAAATATTGACAAACAATTAATGAGAGGGAATAGAATAAAAAAATCTATCTGCTAGGAATTTAATGAGATATCTAGCTTATCCTGGTAGCATAATTGGTAAATGCACCGTCCCGGATAGCAGGGGATCCAGGTTCGTTTCCTGGCTGGGACAGATAGATTTTTTTATTCTATTCCCTCTCATTAATTGTTTGTCAATAATTACTTTTGCCATCATTATAATATGTAACAAGTAGAGTGATAAAGGCGAAAAGTCAATAGTGAAGAGGCCTATACCCGAAACAAGTAGAGTGATAAAGGCGAAAAGTCAATAGTGAACAGGTCTTGACACGAAACAAGTAGAGTGATAAAGGCGAAAAGTCAATAGGTCTTGACACGAAACAAGTAGAGTGATAAAAGTGTCGTGCAAGATATTCTTTTCGTTTGGAGGTAAATTTGTTGATCCTCAAGTTTTGTATCAGGAATTCGGTCTTGGTGGTTGTGAATTGAAAAGTTGTAGGTTACAAATTAGTTTTTATTCTTCAACTACCAAGACCGAATTCCTGACAATCCTCTCTTTACGTGTTCTTCTTGCATTTTTACTTTTCACTTTTTATCAAGAATGCCTTTGTAATGAATATATATTGACGATCCTGACGTCAAACCACCAAAGATCGTAATATTATCTCGTTACTTCTAATTTTCATCGTTTCAGGTTAAGCTAAGATTTACTGAGAAGCACCACTGTTTTTTTTCCACCATAGGAATAAGCATGGACATCGGAGCTGGTCTACGCAATCGATTCTCTCTCACAAACATGTTGTCACATGGATAAAGCACCGCTTACCGGGGCGTGGAATGTATTAACTTCCTCACTGAGAAAAAGTCAATAATGCTGAAGTTGCAATTTTCCATTAATGTTTCATAAATGTTGTATATAAATAACAATAAATAAATAAATAGTTTAAATAATAAATAAAGAAATTAATCTTATAGTTGGAGAAAAAGAAAGACCAATAACTGGATGGGAAGCGCTCAAATTAAACTTTTTACTGTAAAATTATATAAAACATGAACGTTAGAATGTTAGATTTGATATTTAGCTGTATAAACTTTTGTATAACTCAAATTGATGAAGATATTTCGATTATAAATTTTAGACATCTTCTAAACCCTCCCTCTTTCTCATAGAATTTCAACCAAAAGTAAACTCATTCACCGGTTTGCCATAGAAAGCTAAAATGCTAAATTAGTATGGTTTATATTTTACAAGAAATAAAAGGTGCCGCGCAACCTCTAAATATAAATATATAATTAGGATTGTATTGTAGGAAATTACATTCCTATATACATATTTCCCTATACATTTTATACAATACAATGTTAGAAAAATACAATACATTTTATTGTGTATTTAACAGTGACGAATATGCTTAAATTTTAAATTTTGATCTTCCCCCAAATCCCCACTTTTTTAAAACAGATTTTAGCCATCAACGAATCATCTTAAAGTTGGTAAAAATAAGCGTAAATGATTAAATGTTAAGGGATACAATAAAAAATCTAACTGTCTTAGCCAGGGCTCGAACCTAGATCTCCTGCTATTCAGCCGAGCGCGTTATCCTACTACGCTACCGGGAGAGCTAGATAACTAATTATTAAATTCCCAGCACTAGCGTCGAGAGTCTAACCTCCAAGAAAGACGAATACATCGTCTTATGCTGGAAGGAGCTGACATTGTCTAGCTATTTATCGACCCTCATTATTTACTTTAATTTTTAATTTTATAAATATTTTTTTATTGTGGTATATTATCCCACGTAAATTTTAAACGAGTAATGCTAGGGAATGGAATAAAAAATATCCCCAGCCAGGACTCGAACCTGGATCTCCTGTTAACCGGGCAAGCGCGTTATCCACTTACTTCCCCGGGAGAGCTAGATAGCTTATTAAATTCATTTAATCTTTTAAAATTTACGTGGGATAATATACCACAAAAAATAATAAAAAATAAGAATTGCCAGTGAGCGTTCAGGTAATGGATATATATATATATATATATATATATTGCAAGGACCATATTTTAAGTTTCTCCAATGTTGCAAAGGTAAAGTTCTGTTGATCTTTTTTTTTTTTAAATTCATGGAACCAATAAGAATAACATGAATTTCCTAATGGAAATCTGCTTAAAAGAAAACAATTTCACATTCAAAAGGAGAATTTTTTGACCGTAGATATTATTCCTAGATGATTTTAGTTGGGGTTCGGTCAAGGTAGATCCAAAAAATACAAATTTAAAAAATGTATTTTTTAATAAAGGATTATCTGCCAACACCAGAGTGAGAACCTAGCTATAGACACCAGATGTACCAAGTTTGAAAGGGCTTACCACTCCTGCAGAAGCATCTACTCATCCAAATGCCTCTCCAAAAACCTAAAACTCAGGCACTACAACTCCGTAGTAAAACCCTCTGTTTTGTACGCCTCAGAGTGTCTTGTAATGGCTAGGAAAGGCCCACTCCGGAAGCTAGAGATCAAGGAGAGGAAGATCCTGAGGAGGATACAAGGACCTGTAAGAGAAGAGGGAGGCACTTATAGAATCCGGCACAATGATGAACTGTACAGACACCAGGAGGACATAATTACATGTGTAAGGAAAAGGCGTTTGACCTACACTTGGCCTTCTACGGACACTTGGCCCGCATGAAACCCGAAAGACTTACCAATAGAATCTTTACAGTGGCAGGTAGAGGGAAAGCCTCCAAAAACAAATGGATTGCCTTGGTAAAGACAGATCTGGAACAACTAGAAATCCCGCTGGCCACTGTACAAGAACGATCACAGTTTCGGCAAGCAATCCAACAGGGTGTGTTCCCAATACCCCTGACTAGCAAGAAGAAAACAGATACCAGGTAGACGGAGAAGAGAAAGCTGGCTCACAGCCAGAAAATGAAGGAGTACTGGAAGAAGAGGAAGGAAAAAGGTTTTCCGAAGAGTGGATACGAGCCGCGTGGTCCTCAGTAGGCCCAAACGACAAAGA
>KZ806975.1:599821-622476 GCA_000696205.2 Oncopeltus fasciatus
ATTATAAATTATTATTATTATTTTTTTTTTTTTTGGTTTGGAATAGATTAGGAAAAAGCGGGGTTTTAAAGGATTTTAAACTTATGCAATTGATACTTACTTTTCTTGCAAATTATGTAAACGTTTTAGCACATAAACTGAAGTTTAGCTCTCCACTCTGAGATGTGACCATAAACCTCACTGGAGACCTCTCCAGACATCACTATCGCCCTGATGATGACCTACAAGTTAAGTCGAAATATTGGCAATAATAAAATAAAACCAATAATTTTGCAGTATTTTATTTTTCTCATCTTCACCAGAAGACTTGACTGCCAACCAACTAACAACTATATTTTAATGCAAGATTTATATAATATTACATTTTTACTAAAAACGCATTTTAAGAAAAAAAATTCAGAAATATATCTGCGACGGTAGAATACTTCCCCCATTCGAAGTGTGGTTCAGCATTCATTCTTTTTACGCTCATTACTTCAGCCATACTATTTACTCTCGCTTATGTCATCTGTTTAGGTTACGCTGGCCTATAACTTTTTGGCAGTTGTTTAACTCATTTCTTACAAAAACGAAACTTTGTTGATGTTAGCTTACTCCTCTCTAAGCTATGAAAAAGGATGTTAACCACCGCCTGCCACTATTCGCAAAAAAAAAAAAAAAAAATTCAAGTGCCGATCTTTCCCCATTTCTGAAAAAAAATCCTTCGATAAAATCCATTGGTGTCATAATTGTGTTCCTCCTATTCATTTGTCTCGTGCTCTCACTACAGAATACAGTACTTGTATGGGCTGATGCATACAGATACATGGCTCATAGCATCTGTTTAAGGAGCAGTACTCCAGGATGCTGCTGATATCCTGGAAATCTGTGAGTTACATTCTACAACATCCTACAGTACTTGTATGGGCTGATGCATACAGATACATGGGTCATAGCATATGTTTAAGGAGCAGTCCTCCAGGATGCTGCTGCTATCCTGGAAATCTGTGAGTTACATTCTACAACATCCTATAGTGGTTTTTTTTTTTTCTAACACCTCACCTCTGAGCTTAAGAAAATACTAACTAATAGGGATTAATATGCTGGTATGTAAAGTAAACAATGCGATAGGGGTGAGGTTTATCAAAACAAAGCACGAGAAATTTTAAAACTAAAGAAAACAAATTTGATCTTTAAAACTTTTTTAAACTGGTGGATTAACGGACATTACGTCTTAAACCGGTCAAATTTATTTTTGATGTTCCTTTAAACTCTAGTAGGAAGAAATTTAAATAAAAAACAACCAAATTTAAAACTATATCATTATTAATATTACAGAAAGAATAACAAAATATTATAAGCAGAAAGTGTAATTTTTTAGCATTTGTATTCTATATTATTCAGGATATTTTATTCTATCTATTCTTACGTAAAACGCAAATTTTTCCCCAAATGCTAAAGAATTAGGCTCTTAAAAATGCTTGGCGGGCCTCCTTTTTTTTTTTTTAGAATGTAAATAACAAGTTTGAGATTTTGGTTTTTTATTTTTTTTATATTGCAAACCGTTAAATAAACACATTTTTGTCTGAAACTCATGGAAGGGAAGAGCTGCCCTCCCTTATTAGGAGAATAAAAAATTTAAAATGCAATTTACTAACATGTATCTCTTATAGTATTTTTAAAATATAAGCCAATTAAATTTAAGTTAAA
This sequence comes from Oncopeltus fasciatus, assembly GCA_000696205.2. Lineage (NCBI taxonomy): Eukaryota > Metazoa > Arthropoda > Insecta > Hemiptera > Lygaeidae > Oncopeltus > Oncopeltus fasciatus. Next base: position 601,511 of record KZ806975.1, read on the forward strand.
CACTAAGTAATTACTTATTTAAAAATGTAACGAAGATGGTTGATTGCTACCCGAATCTAACTTCGAAGCCAATTTATAGTCAGCCTTATTGACCTAATGTTCATGTACATTGCCCCCCCCCCCCCCTGTGTCTAAAATTCTATTACTTATTCATACCCATCATCTTCAGTAAGCCATAGGGAATTTGCTTGGTTTCCGTAGCATCCGTGTGACAGACATATTTATTATTACACAATTTTTAGTAATAGAAAAATCTTATGACTCTAGTTAGTCTAAACAAAGCATGTAGTTATAAATTCTGAATAATAATAGCTATCTTTTATTTTCCAAAGAGTAAAATTTCCATAAATATATAAATAATACTTTTTCTTCTTCTAGGGCTCTTGATTTGACAAACAGCACAGGCGAATTTCTTCCTATGAGAGTGAAATGGGAGAAGTGGACCAATCAGAACAACGCTTACATTCACATTAACGGTACAGGAACTTATCTCAAGAATGGCATCGATACAGGCAAAAAGAAATTTTGGGAGAGCATTCATTTAAATGATAAATATGACAAAGGCTGGAACAACTCAACCAAAAATAGAATTCCTGCTGTACTCGTTATTTTTGGATTGGTACTGTCATTTTTTAACCTATTTTAGGTTAACATTTTATAAATTTATGTAATTAAAGAAATTAGATGACATTATCTCTATTGAAAATTTATAAGTATATAATGTTTAAGAAAATTATTAAATGTGTATGTTAATTTTTTTTTATTTTGTTAAATAGGATTATGAATACAAAAAAATATATTATATATTAGCACAAAAATTGTTTCTGAATTTTTTGGAATTAAAATTAACTTCAGATCATATAATTTAGCTTAAGCTCCGATATATCTTAAGATATATTGATTTTAATTATATAATAAGCTGTGTGAAATCGACATAAGTTTAACCTGTGTGTGTGTAAAGGCGCGGATGTAAGCACAGGTTATTCTTTACTGCAAAACGGTGAAGTGTTCAATTAAGAAAGAATATACTAAAGGGTTATAAATTTCCATATTTTCTAGAATGTCCATCTTTCGTCCCTTCTGTTGGATTGGATGATGGACATTCTAGAAAATATGGAAATTTACAAAAGAAGGACCACTGACAATAACATAAGTAACGAACAACTTAACACACAATCTGACACCATATTCAGACCTCTACTGTTACTAAAACGAACACACTAACGAAAACGAACAGACGACACAAACCGATAACAACACAAAAATACATAAGACAGTATATCCTTAGTCAGACACTATCAAACACAAACACATTTACAAAAATCAAAAAACTTTCGGAACACTTTGAACACCTCAACAAAAGAGATTGCAACTAATCCCTGCTACAACTAATACCTAAAATAATGGACACCGACCCTTATAACTCTCGCGTTTGACAGACCTTATCGCCGTCAAAGCGACCGTTATAGCTAAACGACTCTTATACCTGACACATCTGACCAACCCACAGAATACAAACGCTGTTGAATACAGACAGTGACAGTGAACATATGTATTCGGCCAGAAGATGGACAATGTCCGAAAGCGATCGCCAACAGAGGATGGTTTGCAGAAACCAATGAAGACGGATAATTGAAGGTATGAAATATTATACTTCTTGCTGTTAGTTATATTCAATAGGCTTAACCTAAATTCTATTATTCATACATCTACTCATTAATTTTATTAGCAAATGATAAATACATGACACATAAACTACTGATTCAAATGGAGAGTCTTCGACCGTATAGATAAAAAGATCATAAAATTTGATCCAGGTGGAACGACGTCCCCTCTCGCCTTCATGATAGCCCTGGAGATGGCTTTTAATGTAAGCCAGAACGTCAGAAGACAATAAAAAATAAAAAAATTTTAATTGTATTTTTTGGATCAACCTTCACCAAACCCCAACGAAAAACATCTGCTAATAAACTACTAATTGTTTTTAAATGCTTAACTAAAGCTAAATAAACTTTGCCATAAAAAAATCGATCAAAATATAAACTGTAACAATTAAATATCCGATTCCACAATCATTCCAGAACTAGGACACGTATGCACATGCAATAAGTAACCATAGTTACACTAATATAAAAGACAAGAAAAGTTAGAAATGATGCTAGCCAAGCTGCAGTTAGACCCAACAGTAGTTAATGTCGTCACTATAACCACCTGAAAACCCAGGTTATGTGAGAATTATACTTTGAAGTTATATCTCTTTGGAATCTCTTTATATGTTTTATCTATTATATATGTTTACAAGTGACTAAACCAGAGAGGAGAGTATAGATCGGAGAAAAAACTAGTTAATGGAAAACAGAGATAATTACCGACGCTTGGACAGTTAACGAGAGTTAAATCGTAGTATTATAACAGCCTGAAGGCTCCATTAAAGGTTATTCGATGGTGAAGTTGCTTACATTAATCTAAAGGGTTATCATTATTTCTACCACCAATGAATATAGAACTCTCATACCTTCTATTATCCGTCTTCATTGGTTTCTGCAAACCATCTTCTGTTGGCGAGCGCTTTCGGACATTGTCCATCTTCTGGCCGAATACAAACGTATTTATTCGGCCAGAAGATGGACAATGTCCGAAAGCGCTCGCCAACGGGAGATGGTGTGCAGAAACCAATGAAGACGGAGAATAGAAGGTATGAGATTTGCTTACATTAACGTTAGAGGTTATTCTGTAATTTGCCTGTACAACTAAAATTGGCTGCAGAATAACCTCCAAGCAACCTCTCTTCTGGTGGTGGGATAAGCTTTCATAGAGAATGACTATTTGTCATGAGATATCTGCTTGCCTTCACAGTGATCTAGGGGACGAAGGTCGCAAAAACAAAACAAGACGCATGCCTAGAAGACACTCTTGACACTGCATTTCCTCTTGAACTTTCATCCCCACTATTGCTCCTTCTGAGGTCTCTCAGAACACAAAATACCTACCTATAAGGAATGCCCGGGTCGGATCACTGCTATACAATAAACGTATCACACTAAACAATAATGGTTGGTGGTATGTTAGCCGTAAAGTGTTATGAACAATTAATGAGAGGGAATAGAAGAAAAAATCTATCTGTCCCAGCCAGGAATCGAACCTGGATCTCCTGCAATCTGGGCCGGTGCATTTACCAGTTATGCTACCAAGACGCGCCAGGTATCTCATTCAATTCCCTCTACATTGGCGAGAGCCTAACCTACGAGAAAGACAAGAACTTGGTCTTACACTCGAAGGAGCTGACATTGTCAAGCTGTTTGTCGACTCTCGTTTATAAATATTTTATTTCGTTGTGGTTTTTTATCCCACGTATACGTGGGATAAAAAACCACAACCAAATAAAATATTTGTAAAGTATTATGCTGGAGAAGTTAGTCAGGGTTTCGGCCAGGATCAGAATAATAAAATACTCCAAAATTTTTGGGTTACTATGTCATTATTGTAGATGTTTTGACTTAACTTGTAGGTCATCATCAGGGCGATAGGGATGTCTGGAGAGATCTTCGAGGGAGGCTTATAGTCACATCCTTAGAGTGCATAAACATGTTTATGTTCTATACTATTACACTCATACCCTTCAGACTACGTCAGGACACAGCTCGCTGGCTATCATTTTTTTTTTGTACCAATAAATAAAAGAAACACTAAAAAGTAAAAGGAAATAATGAATTATTTTATTATCTGAGATATGGAAGATCTGTTCAACATATAAATTATTTGTGAAAAGTTCTTCGAATGATAAGATTTATGTATAATAAATATACAATGAAGTAAAACAAAAAATATTTCGTAATTTTTTCACTTTATACAGGTGAATACAATTTTAATATAATGATCTCATAACAGTTTGTCAACATTCAGACCTATATTGTGTTACATCGTGAGAGTTTTTCTTGTATGAAAACAGTTAAAATAAAATTAATTAATTAAGATATAATTTGTCTAGATAGCCAACTTTATCCCAGAAATTGTATCTTTCCTGGATTAATCCCTTTTTCAGTGAATAAACTCCAGAGTTGTCAAGGTGCAGATAGTTCTGGTCCTTGGCAGTCCAAATCTTCCAGCTCGAGTTGCTTTCGGGCACTTTTGCAGGCCTGGAAGTACATTATATTTCAATAATTGTAATATTAATAATTTATAATTTGTGTTATTATTAAAATATATTCGTTAATTTATAAATATTTTTTACATCAGAACCTATAGAACATTCATTATTTGAGTTATCAGTAAAGATAAATACCTTAAAATAATACAGAAATAATGTAAGAAATAATTTTCACTAATAAATTTTTCCATCCTAAAGTTAAACTACTGTGTAATATTTCTTTAAATAAATTTATATGAGACTTTTATTGATTTAATAATTCTTTCTTGATTCCTCACAGCAAGTTAATGTCCTAGCTTCAATACAATAGAAGATGAAAGAATATAATACAGTAAACTTCTATTATAACTATAAAATATATTTACAGTTAGATATAATATAAACAGTATATTAATACAAACATTTACATAATTATACACAAATACAGAGCTTTTTTACCATGGAGATTAAAAAATTTATTAGTAAAGAATTTGTTAGGGTTCGGTCAAGTTTGTTAAAAAAAAATATGCAATTAAAAAAAAGTTTTTATAAAAATAAACCTAATTTTGACTTAAATTTTAAGCCATCTTCATGGGATGAAAATAAACACATATCAAATTAATTATCATTATAAATGTATAATAAGCTATCAAGAAGCACAGACTTAACATTGGTATTTGCTATTACTAATATTTTAATTCCAATATATACATAAGTCTAAAATTTTGGTAACCGGTTACCGATTTTTGGTGTCACACGACCGATTAATGAAATCCTTCACTTTACTGGATATGGCGGTTATGCTTTTTGTGTGCATTTAAGTGAATATATATGTGTGTGTGTATTGAATATATATTATAGGTTATTTCTTAACTTCGAGATTATTTTTACAGTGTCCTCTGGTTTTTTATTATTATAAATATATTATATTTATAATATACACCCAATCTTGAGACAAGTTGTTATTAAATCAATAGAAGTTCATAAAAAACATTGCAAGATATATTTCACAGTACAGTAAAGATGTTTAACTTTATGAAGGAACTATTTATTGATGAAAATGAGGTGTTTCTCATTACAGATGATTCAAATAATTCAAAAACAAATAAGTTAATGTTTCCTTCTATGTATGTGCCCACACTGTTATTTACATTGCAGTGAATGTATGTAGTATTTAGTTACACAATTTTAAATAATGAAGAAAAAATAAAATATATATATTTCCTCTACAGTTAATGTCACTCTTAATTATTTTTTGAGAATGACCTTGGTCTTTGTAAAGTAACGTAAAATCAATAATTGTTTAACCACAAAGAAATATAATTATACTTCCGAGTTTGCTTGAGTCGTAAATATTTACCCATCACTGACGAACTGTGCAAGCATCTTCACAAAGGTTTTGGAGATTTCTACTGATTTTTCAGTCTTAAACGGTTTTGAATCAATAACAGGAATATTGATATCCCACAGGAAACCCATTTCACCCGCATGGCCTGCACCTGAAATAAATTTGAAATTATTAAACAAACACATATATATATTTTATACCATAGCTCTTCACCCCCTCTCCCAAGAGAAAACACATGGTTATTAAATAAATAATTTGTGCTCAGGCGAACTTCCAAGGGATTGCTCTGTGTAAGAGCGATCATATATGGAATTGATAACAATACCTTGTCATCTGGGCTGCCATATGATAACTTACCTCTACCCTCTGTGCCTCTGTCAGAGGATGAGAATTACAAGCCCATTTACCATTTGCCTGGAGGTCGATGAAGATCTCCTTATACAAATGAAGCATCACCATGGATGATACAGAAATGAGTATGGATGATTTTGCAAAAGTCCGACCAAAATGGGCGAAGTCCTTGATAATCTGTCCATTTATATCCGTTAAGAGATCCTTAGGTTTCTTTTGATTTTGGAAGATTACGCCAATTCAACCCCTTATCTTTAAGGATGTTATTGAATGATTTTCTATTGAGTGATCCAACGGCTTGGAGTTTGAAGGACTCCATGACAGTTGGAAAGGATGTGCCGATCCCAACACAGAAGGACTGGACCTTTCTCTCCTGTATATATTCCCTCGGAAGACAATGCAGCTCTGAGAGACATCCCTTCACTTAAGAAATACTGAAGGTTATTTGTTGTCTGGGACAAGTATCGGTCGGCTTAGTGCACTGACGATGAGGCAATAACCTCGAGTGAGCCCTGGAAGCTTTTAATAAAATCCATTGAGAGTGGGGGTTATTTACTTATTATTTCCCTTTAAGCGGTTTATTTAAAATATTTTTTAACTATTTCAAGGCCTAGTTAGAGAATAATCATTAGAAAATATAAAGGACATTATGCAGAAAGGATGGGCAAAGGTGTTCCCCAATAAATAGCGATATTAAGGAAACAGTTATCTCATGGAACACAGGACCTCATGGAAGGGATATTCTATCCGACATAGAAGTTTGATTCGAATCCAAAACACTTCGGCATTTAAGCGCATAATGTGATCGTTCAATTAGTTCATAAAATTGCGCTTCATGACATCAAAGTTGTAATCCAGGAGAGGATACCGATTATTTAATTAAACTTTAAGGTCATTGTGGAGTAAGGAGTTTGCGACGTAATAGGGCGCATCAACTATGATTCTTAGGATTTTAGATTGAAAGGACTATATTCTTTGGATGTTGGATGGTTTAGCAGTTCCCCACAGTTCGACTCCATACGTCTAGATAGGTCTCAGTAACGTCTTATAAATGGTAAGTTTGTTGGTCACAGTTAAGTTTGACTTGCGGCTTAGTAGCTTGTAAAGTCTAAATCTCCTATTTAAAACTGAATAATTAAAAAAAAAAATTTCAATTAAATGTATGTTTAACAAGTAAAAATAGTATAAGTAATTATTAAGGAATTCAAAAATTTTAATGCATAGAGAAAAATATAATTATTGATCTTGTATTTGTTGTGGTATTTAATCACACATTAACAATAAATGCAAGGGAATAGAATAAAAAATCCAACGGACTCATCCAGGACAGTAAGTGCGGATAATTTAATCTCCTGGCTGAGACAGTTAGATTTTTATTCTATTCCCTTGCTTTTATTGTTTAAAACATAATTATTGAGTTTTCTCCTTTTACCACCAATTATAATTACCAATTTTAATTTTGGCTGTGCTCATGAGCTTGTCTAAATACAAATAATTTATTTAAAACACTTCTTCCGGGCTTATCCAATTCAAAAAGGTTACTTACCAAGCTTTCGCTCATAAGGGTTGAATGTAAAATGATTTGGCTCATTACGCCACGGCAATAAACACATCTTCGACAAGGTCAAGGCCAGAAGAATTATTTATGAGTATTTCTGGGGACCGTGAAAGCCTGCATACAAATAAATTTTCCAATATATAAACAAAGTAATACTCGCCTAATTTAAATTCATCCTCCACTGTCCCTGGAGCTACATAATCAAACCACAAGAAATACACATCTCCTTTATGCTCATTGGCTGCTTTCAATACTCCGTGATTGAACATGGCGTCACCGAACATCTGTAGAAGTAAAATATAACATACAATATAATTTATTGGAAAATAACTGAAATACCAGGCTTAATACTCGTAATTTTAATTTATCTGACCATATACCAGATTTTATGAATTGACAAAATTATTGTTTTTTCCTTAGATTTTCTTTGTAAATTTATCTAAGAATTTACTTTTTTCATATAAAAAAAATCACATTAACTTATAAATTATAAGAAATGAAAAAAAAAAAGAAGTAAAATAAAATGGATAAAGATAAAAGAAAGATAACATTAATAGTAACAAAAAAAATTTTTGTTTTTGTTACAATGATACTATAATATAATAATCTTCTGAGACAAGTTGTTATTAAATCAATAGAAGTTCATAAAAAACATTGCAAGATATATTTCACAGTACAGTAAAGATGTTTAACTTTATGAAGGAACTATTTANATATTAATTTAATATATATTTCAAATGCAAGGCTGAGTTTGTTGTTAAGTGAAATCAGAATATGAGTAGGGCTTTACCTGTAAGGTAAAATAACACAAAATTTTACAATTTAGTGGGTTCAATATTTAGTTTAGAGTAAGAAACATAGAATAGATGCGTTAAAGAGAAAAACATTTTAGAAGTTACATAGCACATGTAATTGAAACCGGAATTAGTCATTCTTTTCAATTAAATTTGTCAAATCTCTCCTAAATGTAATGAGTGAGTTCGTTTATCAATCAGTTAAGAGTTGGAAATAACTAGTGTCAAGTAGGAGTTATAACTGCTTTTTCGTAGCTGCAGGTGTAATATTTAGTTTAATGCAATGTAAACGATTTTTCTATTTGTAAATAGATGTGTACCTTTCATAATGTATGAGGGATTACATGGCATGGAATGTTCAAATACAAATATTCATCAACCCAAGTGGTTGACATGACAAAAAAAAAAAAAAAAGAAATCATCAAATAAAAAACTGAGGAATTGGCTTAGTTTACACAGCTTCTGCGTGGCATACCATATTATAAAAGTATAATTATCTTTTATAGAGACTTACCTCTGCTCAGAGGTGACAAGATGTGGCTGTGTACGCTAGCTCCTCCTATACATATAAAAGAAAGAAAAAAAAAAGTAAGAATTAAAGCAATGGTAAGAAAGAATGGTTGTCAGAATGATCTTTCGATTATGAGCAATGCATGCTTTTCAAAACAAACATCACTGAGTTTTCTTACGACAGATAAGAAAATTATTTGGAGCTACTTATGTCATATATTTAAAGGAGCAAAATTAAGGGTTGAAAAATGAGATGAATTATCCGTCACCATTGCAAAATGAGTAGAATTATCCGTTAATGAAATAATACCAAAAAAACAGTAACAAAATGCTAATTAAATATATGCTAAGAAAAATATTATGCTAGTCACGCATAAGCAACACAAACTAAGAAAAAAAGAAGAAAAAATAATTTGTTAGGTCACGAATATTTAATCCAGGTGACAAGACGTACTCTCTCGCCTTCATGATAGCCCTGAATATGGCTTACAATTTAAGCCGAAACGTCGGCAGATAATAAAAAATACGCATATTACAAAATTGTATTTTTTTGGAACAACCTTCGCCGAACAACAAAAAAATTTCCCCTTTTTCATTAAAGATGGATAAGCTGAGAAATTGAAAAAAACAACACTAATGAAAAAAAAAATGAGCTTCAGGCTGGCTCTAGGCCGGCCGTTAGAGGTAGGGAAGGAAGAGCTAACCATCCCCGTTTATTCTCAGATATCTTTTTTATCTTATGTCTTCCGTAAAATTATTGTGGCATACAAACAAATGAAATAATTTTACGCCAATTTTGTTTCTTACATTTTCCATAGTGTTAATAAAACGAAAATTGGCGGTTTTATAATCTGGAGTCTCTTTCAAACGCCCCTTTTCCTCTTTCAATTTGTAAAAAAACAAATGAAATTATTCAAAGTTTGTAATAAAAAGCCAAAAGTCTTATTATGTATTTTATATTCCAAACAAAGAAATATTTCAAACATGGTTGGGTATTCCAACCCACAGAAATTACCTTTTTAAATATATCTTTTTTTTTTAAAGCATTTATTGTAAAAATCTTATAAGTTCACGTAGGCTTCGTCGGTCGTCAGATGTATTTACCATTTCATCTTCCGGGTTGGACCGAGTCAAATTGTTGTTATTTGCCGAGCTTTCGCACATCATGTGATGGCTTCTTCAGGGCTGAAAAGAGAATGAGAGTTGTAAAGAGAGATTTTTAAAAATCCAGATGGTATATATTTACCATGTTTTATAAATTCTCTTTTCAGCCCTGAAGAAGCCATCACATGATGTGCGAAAGCTCGGCAAATAACAACAATTTGACTCGGTCCAACCCGGAAGATGAAATGGTAAATACAAAATCTTATAAGTTATAAATGCACAAAAATTAAATTTAACAGCAATGAAGTCCAATATATTGCAAGAAACCACTAGGAAAAATATTTTTTAAATTATGGATTTATTAATTTTTAGTATTAGATTGCTGTTTTAAATTGTCTGGTCCTAATTGTATAAATATAGACATTTTTTTTTAGTTTTAGCTTTTGTAAATCAAATTATAACTATGTCAATAAACTGTTTCTGTAATTTTGTCTCATTCAATTTTTTTACTCATACTTTATAAGTTTTATCTCAGTTATAAGAAATTCACTGTTATTTTCTAAGACCGATGGAAATTTGCATCCAGTATTCTTTTTACGGTTCATTTATAAGAGACTACACTAAGGTTTGTTATCGATCTGTACGCCAGTGAGGTGTTTGCATTTACAGATAAGGCCACACTTGTGACGTCATCGAACAAGTTACAACTTCCTTTAGGCACTCGCATCTCATTTCTAACTTTCCGCACACTTTTTATACTTTCCTTTGTGTCAACATAGTTCTTTTCCCCTCTTATAAATATATTGTATTTTGTTTCTTTGTACCGAAATAATTTTTATTCAAATTTATTAGAATACTGTTTTTTAAATTTATTTTTTGCATAATTATACATAACAATTAGGTTAATGTAAAGAATTAAATTTTGAATATTGAACCCATTCATTCGTCCTCTCCAAAGAGCTAACTTTAGTGATTTATTTACACTAATTGCTCTCTACAGCTCGTACGATTACTAAATATAAGAATCTTATTTATTCACATTTGAAAAGATACATGGGAAATCTTTTGAAGTAACTTTGGGACGGACTTACATCGTATTGTCCATTAGTAGATTTGATGAGTCCTGCTCACTTTTGATGGAAAATACCACTCAAAAGGATGTCAAGCAGGAGTTGAGTAAACTAAACACTTTTCCCGTGTTCCATTAGTTCATAAATATTAGTTCTGCACAAAACCCACATTGTTTAAAAATAAGAATATATATTTGTTGGCGTTTTTGAAATAACAAACAAAACAAAAAACGATAGTGGTCTGTAAGACAAACTGGTAAAAATAATGGCGGAGCAAGTAAGTACAAGAATTTGGATATTCATATACCAAAATTTTCGGGGTCCCAAAAAAAAAAAAACAGAGCTCTTCTCATTAAGTTCGAGAAGCGGAATTTGACCACTGATGTCTGGATAATTTCGTTGGATTAAATTTGAATTAAAATTCCCGACCTGGGAAAATTAAATTTCAAATAGAAGAGTAATAGGTCACTTAAGCGTGAAAGGGCAATAGCGTAGGTTTGTTCACCACAGAAGCAGGCAGTGCATAGGTGCGCAATCTAGCGGAAGCACTAATAAAATCCAAGTACATGCTGATCATCATAGATAGCGCTAAGAGAACTAAATGATGAATTTCATTAACTATACTAATTTTCTGATAAAAGTTACGAGGTTACTAAAACTATCATTCCCATCCTAATTTCAAGTGGGCTAAATTTAAAAAGAATAGATAAATGAAATATAAATCTATTAATATAAAACCTCACAGGAAAAAAAAATATTACAATCATTAATGTTTTTGTAGCTCTTCGATTGTTGTTAAGTTAAAGTAAAAATAAATAATCGGATAAAATTCAAATTGAGTTATATTGTTGAAAAATACACGCAAAACAAAAAACGCGCGCGCAAAAAACAAAAACAAATATATATATATAAGGTATACACTTATACTTAGAAAAACACAAACTTGATGGATTTTTGTTGATATATTGAAGAAAAATTATTCTATTTGGCTTTTTATTATGAATAAAAATAATGCAGTAAGGCTTTACATTTTTATTTTTCTGGGGTCTAAACTTTAGATCTTAGATATTACTGTATCTTTCCAGTGATTCACATCAAATTGAAGCTCAATTAAAGTACACAGTAATTCAATATAGGATTACTATTTTGAATACTTTTAATTATCAATTATAGATTGATTGTGCTGTTCTCAATGGGGAGCACAATTAATCTACAATAGATTATTAGAGGAAAGGATAACTAACCTTTATCACGTTACTGAAATCGCCTACAGTAAGTTCACTCTGTCCAGGGAAGTAATACTCCTTCACTTTTGAAGTCACTTCTTCAGGGTCAGAGGCCGAAGCCCAGTAGTAAAGGAAGAGAGGCACTAATGTGGAGAACTGGGAGGAGAAGAATTGCGTAGTTTCTGGTGACGGAGAGTCTATCGAAACAATAAAATATATTTATGCGTTACATGTTTAATTTAAATGTAATAGATAATTGGTTTCTTACTAATTACCACAATCTTATAATAACTTTTTTTCAAAATTACAGTATTTCAAAAGAGCTATGCTTACAAGTAAAGAAATCTACCCAGGCTTATTTTACATGTTATAAATTTCATTTTAATATAAAAGTTATTACTTAAAAACAAAATCTACAATTTTGTCCCAAAAATTTATTCTTACTTTTAAAATAAATGCATTTTTTTCTTCTTAAATGCCTCGAGTAACCGTCTGAGATCATACTTTTTAGTAGTTCAAAACAATAAGGAAGAATTACCAATATTTAAAAGGTTATTTCCACCACCAATGAATATAGAACTATCATACCTTCTATTATCCGTCTTCATTGGTGTGCAGAAACCAATGAAGACGGATAATAGAAGGTATGATAATTACCAATATGACTGAAATGTCTGTTCCTCCAAAAAGAAAAAAAAAACAAGTGACAACTTGGACCAGGGATACTTTATTTCTTGTTCTAGAGTACAATTTACGATTTCCTCTAAATTTAGATATACATTAAAATTTCCAGAAAATTGACTCACAGGAAAATGAAAAAAAAACTTCGTATTTCTTTTTTTGTTTACTTATAGGATGTGGTAAATTTTTCGATAAACCAGAAAACAGTTCTAGAGCAGTCTATATATATGTTATGAATTGTATATAGGATTGGACTAAACAAATTTTAAATCCTACAATTCGCACTGGAGCATGTACAACGGACAAGTACCACAAGTATCGTGTACCTTTCACATTTAGAAGGCCTTCAGCAGATGACAAGACCACCATGTAAGGGACTGGGTTGGGGTCCCACTTGTTTATTGGAGCTTCGAGGAATCCCCCAGAACCTGCTTCCTCGAGCGTCGGGGAGAATGCCAACATTGGACTAGTATTGTGTAACTGAAACATTAAAAGTCAGAAAAAGTTAAATTTATCTTAGACCAAATCAATAAATAAGTACAAAACTAGTAGGGGAAAAAGAGCGGTTCTGGGCTACATAAATAAATAAAAAATGGCGGCGCTCATAGTTTCCCGCAAAACCTCAATGACTAGTATTACACATAATGTTATTGAAATTTCAGTTTTTATTCAATTATGTAATTGAACTGTTCATGATGCTTTCCACATAAAGGCTCAAAGGTAAAAAAATAATCCTTAAAACATAATATCAGAGCTTCCCTCTGATTCCCGGTGAGATTAGCCCCATTTAGACACCAATTAATCAAAATCCTAAGTACATCAAAATTTCTAGGGATCAAAGTTTAAATTAAGCCTTAAAATAAAGAAAAAGTTACGAAATCCGTAATTCGGAAAAAAAAATCGCTCCTTGCGTCTTAAAGGAGAAGTATATTTAATAAAATAAAAATCATAAACTCGTACGAAATCGTTTTAGCCACTTGAGTAACATTTGCAACATGATCTGACATCGAATAATTACAAAATTGCATAAAGACCCTATAAAACAAAACAATTTAAAAAAAATACTAAGCCGAGATCACTAATTTTGAAGAAATTTTCTCTTTGACACACTATAAAGTTGTAATCCATGAAATTCCATATGGGTTATTTTAAGACTTAGAAAAGTATCAAAATGCTAAACCAGTAACACATATTTCAAATAAAATTGCTCACTGATTTGATACCCTCGGCATCATTCATAGGTTAAATAAAAAATTACATAAAGATCCTGTATTTTAATAAAATTATCTTAAATAATATTAAACCCCTTTTTTAAACGCACCACTAGAGTCACAAAGCTGTCTTCGACAAAAGTCAGTGAATGAATTTACAATAAAATACCAGGTATGCAAGTTTAAAATGTCGTTTATTTCTTAAAATATATACACAGTAATTTTAAAAAAAGTATAATATATTTTATTCAAAGTACTGGCCCTCGCCTTCTACACATTTTGTCCATCTCTCGGGCAATATATGGATACCATTCCAAAAGAATGCTTCATCTTTATTTGAAATCCATTCATCGAGCCATTTTCCGTTTTCGAAATTGTTGAAGTGTTGCTCCGCCAATGAGTGTCCCATCGATGAGAAGAGGTGATAATCAGAAGGCGCCAGGTCAGGTGAATACGGCGGGTGGGGTAGGAGTTCCCAACCAAGCGAAGAAATCGTTTCCTTAGTCAATCTGGCTGAATGTGCAGGAGCGTTATCATGCTGAAGAATGACTTTGGCGTGCCTGTGAGCCCATTCTGGGCGTTATTCGATCAATGCGTGACTCAAATTGATCATTTGTTGTCGGTAGCGCTCGGTATTGACTGTTTCGCCGGGCTTGAGAAGCTCGTAGTCGATTTGGTCAATTTTCTCGTTTTTGATCAGTAACATCAAAATCACCACGTTTGAAACGTTGAAACCAACGTTCACATGTCTTGACGGTTGGAGCAAGATCGACATAAGTCTCAACAAAAATTCGATGACATTCAGATGCCTTTTTCTTTTGATTAAATAAGAAAATCATGGCATGCCGCAAATGCTCTTTATTTGGCTTAAAATTAGACATTTTTAACACCAAAGAAAGGTATGATACGTCCACGTAAACGACTTAAAAACAACTGACTTTTGTAAACAAATGACTAACAAACAAAATAGCGTTTAGAGATAAGCAAATCCTTCAATAGGCTAAGAGCGCATTCTATTGGAATTAAAACGACATTTTAAACTTGCATACCTGGTATACCAATACCTGGTATACGGAACTTCTCGACATATTTGACAAATTCGCTATTTGACACATTATCTGAGTCATAAAGTCATTGTCCACGATAGACGGGTGGATGAGTGAATGGATGGATGGGTAAATGCACGGATGGATTGATTAATGGATAGAGTGGTGAATGAATATATTTATGTGTATTTGTTTATATTTACATATATAATTTTATGTATATAATTGTGATCAGTCCACATTTTTAGATTGTTCTAGGGTCATAGAAGATATGTATAACATTTTTAAGCAATGTAATATAACTGATGTGAACAGCTTAAATCCCTTAAGGGAAAACTGCTTAATAAAAAATAAATAAATAACTACAAAATACTATGTAGATTTTATTTATTATTTCAGTTCTTTTGTGTCTTTAATAATTAAAGTTTGTGTTCCATCGCAAGGCAACGACAAAGTTATTTTTCCCGCAGGATGAGCCACTAGGCTAACCTTGAACTGTATAGCAATAATTCCTGAAGAACTTACGAGGAACTTAGAGTGCTTGTCGACAATATATTGTTCATCCTTCTCCATGATGCAGGGTATGGCTTCACTGGGCTCTGTCGGACAACCCATCAGAGTCATCAGCTTCTGGGCATTCTCACGGGCCAGACCTGGAGGACTCAGAGCCCAGGGGTTGTACACGGACCCGCTTGTTGATATTGCACGATGGAAGAGACCTGCAGATGGCCAAGAAACTATTAAATTGCATACATAAATATGATGCGTGGCGCTTCCTTCTCTCTACTTTCCCGACCCGTCTTGACAAAACTTTAGTTGTCATATTCATTGCATATATATANTCTTGCCAGAGAATGTCTAAATTTGAGAAATTAAGAAGAGTGATTTCGGAATTCATGGCAAAAATCAAAAAATTTAGTACTTAAGAATAAGAAGTTAAAGAATGTAATTAGGTAAAGCAGGATTTACGGTAATTACACTAGATTATTATGTTTAATATTATTATTTCAATCATAAAATACTTACAAAAAACTTTGGAAATTTGTCGACAATATATTGTGCATCCTTCTCCAAGGCGCAGGGTATGGCTTCACTGGGCTCTGTCGGACAACCCATCAGAGTCATCAGCTTCTGGGCGTTCTCACGGGCCAGACCTGGAGGACTCAGAGCCCAGGGGTTGTACATTGACCCGCTCGTAGATATAGCTCGTTGGAAGAGACCTGGAGAAGACACAGAAACTACTGAAATATCTATTTACTAGTTTTGTATATTTTGTTGTATATATCTCAGAAAATCAAGGTGTTGATTATGACGTACAGAGATAGGAAAAGTATAAAATGTAAACATGTAAAAATGTATATATAAAGAAGACGTCTTTTGTGTTGTGATAAGTGTACATGAAAGAATCCTTAAGGTCCTGTGTTCTAACCCTCTTTAGCAGAAGATTTACCACCGATGCGATCAATACAGGTCTTTTTCTGAACTATTAGTTCCAAAAGTCTCTACTTGGGTGTGCTATGGAGTGATGCATGTTCCAAAGCTTTATTAATACTCCCTCTCTCATAGGGTTGGCGTTGATTCGGATTTGCCCTGAGCATGAAAAAGGATCCCTTCCTTACAAACAAACAAATCTGTCAGTCTACTGATAACAACACATCTAAGTGAGTTCATTCCTACAGATGAGGGAGTTCATCCCCCCTCCCACCGCAACCCACCCAATGAATATGGACCAATCCCCATACTTTGTTGAAGAAAAAGTAAAGCTGCCTAACCACGTACGGAATTACGTACTGAAACTTATTATGCAAAGAGATAATACGAAGTCACTGGTTACTCGAAAGCCTCATGTACTAAAGTGCGTATGGAGGTTTGGTCTGCATCTCTTCTCAAAGGCATTCAATATTTGTTTAGAACTGCACAATAGAGATTTAGTTATCACACTTCCTGTTATTCGAGACTTACCTCTGCTCAGAGGTGACAAGATGTGACTGTGAACACTTGCTCCTCCAGCACTGAAACCAGTGATGGTGACTCTGTCTGGATCTCCACCGAAACTACCAATGTTCTGCTTCACCCAGCGCAGGACCATCAACTGATCTTTCAGTCCTTGGTTACCTGCTAAATCCTTAGTCTCGAACGTATACTTATCTTTTATAGAGACTTACCTCTGCTCAGAGGTGACAAGATGTGGCTGTGTACGCTAGCTCCTCCTGCACTGAAACCTGTGATGGTGACTCTGTCTGGATCTCCACCGAAACTACCAATGTTCTGCTTCACCCAGCGCAGGACCATCACCTGATCTTTCAGTCCTTGGTTACCAGCTAAATCCTTAGTCTCGAACGTTAGGAATCCTGGAAAAAAATATAGACTTTAATATATTCTTATATTAATTTCTTTTTTGATACATTGCTTTTTGTTACACATTTGGGGCAAAGTTACAATATTAAAATGGTTTTCTAAAAATTCACAACTTCATTCTTTAAACCATTTAATTAAAAATATTAGAATTGAACGTTTTCATGACTCAAGATCTCATCTTCTGGGCTCAGAAATCTCTCTTAGAGTGAGAATGACATTTTAAAAATATTTTTTATTCTAAAGCAGTTCTATAGAAAAATCCTTTATTTCTTATTTGTATGATTGCTTATTTAACGTAAGAAAAAGAAAGTTTGTAGGTAGCATACAAACCGGGACTGCTACTATTAAACCTTAAGTTCTTCAGTGGGTTTGCACTATGTTTATGTAGTGATATTTCACCAATTTACCCAACAGACTAGTGGAAATCATCTCCTTGTTCATTGACGAGGATTGGAGGATTTGACAGCTTCTGGCTCAGAAGTGATCACCGTCAAGGTTATGTCTTTACCTGCTTGGATTATTGAAATGTCTGGTTAAGTAGACATAAAAAGGTTACCAAAGAGCTTGAAAACTATGGCTCTTAGATATATCATACCTTCTATTATCCGTCTTTATTGGTTTCTGCAAACCATCTTCTGTTGGCGAGCGCTTTCAGACATTGTCCATCTTCTGGCCGAATACATGCGTTCACTGTCACTGTCTGCATCAACCGCAGTTACCTGACACAACTAGTCAAGCGAAGAATAGTTATATATTCATTGGTGGTGGAAATAACCTTTTAACTCTTAGATATGTTCACAAAAGCCGGAAATTCTTTCTATGAATTCCATTAATTTCCCTAACACTTCACAAGTGGGGCGGGCCATTACCAGGTTTTGGGGGTAATTCTCGGGGAAATAAACACTCACCGAATATCCCCAGACGATAGTTGGCTTGCACGATGACAAGATCTTCGTCCATCAGATAGGTCGGCCTCACCATGGTCTTAGTCCCCATATAGAAGCCTTTTCCATGGAACACCACCAGTACTGGAGCTTTTCCAGAAATCTGAAACAAGAACACTCTTCTCTTGAACGTAGGAATAGAACCAGATAAATAAAATACTCCAAAATTGTTGGGTAATTATTTTATAATGTCGATATTTCAACTTAACTTTTAAGTCGTCATCAGGGCGAAATTAGAGCTAAGCACTGAGATGTACCCAACCTTAGATATAGCTCTCTGTGATGTAAAAACTTCCCTCGGAAATCTCTCCAGACAGCACTATCACCCTGATGATCACTTAAAAGTTAAGTCGAAACGTCGGCAACAATAAGATAATTACCCAACAATTTTGGAGTATTTTATTTTTTCTGATCCTGGCCGAAACCCTGACTAGTTTGTTCAGCATAATACTGGACGGCCAATGAACCTCCAACCATAGGAATAGAACTTTTGTTGTGGCATTTGTGGAATTTAAACAATTTAATTCTTTATAAGTTTATATTGTGACTTTATCTCCAACAACAGAATGAATTTTGGGCGGGAAATTGGTTCTTTGATTCCACATCTCCAAAAAGATGACCTTTAACATTAGGTCATAAAGAAGAACCTAAAAATGAGACTTATACTCAGGTTTTGTTATTGCTTATGCTAGATTTTGATTAATGAGTTGCCACCCCTGCAAGTTCTCAATTCGCTACAATGGAGGCATGTCCACGATATCGGCCACTAAATGTTAGTAAATGAAATTCGAGAAACGAGATATCGATAAAGAGCCAGTAGAGGGTCAACAAGAACGTCCTTCATTTGATTAAAATTGAGATAAAAAAAAACAACTTAATCACAGTGAAAATCGATAAGCACTTATCAGTTTAATTGTTTAATGAAAGATACAAATAGAAATAAAAATTTCCCGCCAGGTCAGGAGGGCTACCTTCATTAAAAAATAATTTGATTTGATAAAATTCCTTTAAAAATTGATAACATTTTCATGAATTAAGTATGATAGACATTCTGTAAATTATTAACTGTAAACAATTAACTTTATCTACGTGGACACCAGCGCATATGCAAGGATGCATTTAGAACATAAAACCACACATATATATATATACTGTATGTTGAATGCATTTTGTGGACACACACACTCACAAATCAGTACAAGACTTCAAACATTAATTAGCTTTGAGTACTTAATTAAAGCTTCATGTCTTTTGACTTCTTCAAACCCAGTATCCGATAAATACATAAAATCTAAAATTATATATCCTATACTTTGAATGCAAACTTGTAATTTTAAAATTCCTTAACTTTATCTTATATTAAATAATTATGANTAATTATGAATATATATATATATACATTGCATAAATTAAAGAATACGTTCCTGAATAAATTGTTTTTTAATGGAGTTATTTTGGCCGTATATATTATTATTAGAAGTTTTTTGTTTACCCAACCCCAACAAAAAACATCTAATATATTTTTTTAAATGTGTAAGCCTCCCTTTCAAGCACATGTGAAAGGAAGGGCAATCTATAGGTTGCCACCCCATTCTAAACATTCATGACTCAGGACAAGTTTTTATAGAAAAAGCTTGCCCTGGACTGGATTTGAACCCGCTCCATCAGGAATGGCCCCTGAATTGAGCCCCTGAATTCAGAATTATCTGAACTACCCAGGCATCCCCTCTAAATACAATACAACATATGGAACAAAGTTGATTCTTTTTACTTATTTAATTGTAAGTAATACTTACATTGTGTGTATAAACGTCCAAGTAGAGGCAGTCCTCTTTCCCCCGGACTTTGAACCAGGGGTTGTACTGAATGCAGTTCGTACCATACTCTTTAGCGTCTCTTACACCTCTCCACAAGGCTACTGGTTGAGGAGGCTGAAAATCCAAAATGAAAACAAACATGAGTAAATTCTGTTCGTTTATTCAAGTTACAAATATTCTTTATCCTGTTGTTCAAAACGTCTATCTTGGGAGACTTTGGAGTTGTTGAGAACTTCTTGAAGACATTATAGTCAATCAAGATTATCGGGGGATGATAAATTAAAAAATCTAGATAAAAAGAAGTGATGGGGTGTGGTAAAACTTAAAAAATGAAAGTTAAGTGACATTGACTTGAGCATAATGAGTTTTGTTATGCATGCAATAAAGACAAAAAAATTGGAACTAGATAAAGTACTAAAAAAGAATGAAATCAGTACATGAAAAATGAGAATAATATTATATTTGTAATTGAAATAGCAGTATATTTCAGTGGAAAAGTGGGCGTAAAAAGTATTTTGAAAGTTTTCGAAAATGTAATTCAACGCCAGTAAAACCCCTGATGTTGTTTATTTGTGTGTCAGTCTCAGTGTGAATAAGACCTCTCAGATCGAACTGATGGGATTCACAACTTTCCTGGTCATATGTGAGAGACCTTCTCTTTCCAAGGAGAGAAAACTAGCAATATTTTACTTTATTTTATTGTATTTTTTATTTACTTTACTATTTGATTTCTTTTTTAGCATTTTAATTTTAATGTGGAAATGGTTGTTCATCAAGACCCCAAGCTTTTATATATATATAAAAGGTTACCAAAGAGCTTGA
>KZ806975.1:622618-635338 GCA_000696205.2 Oncopeltus fasciatus
ATATATATATGTATATACGCACACTCAATTTTATAAATATTATTTTTTTGTGGTATTTAATCCCACGTAAATTTTAACAATTTTTAGTGCAAGGGAACAGAATAAAAGATCTAACTTCCCAGCCAGGACACGAACCTGGATCTCCTGTTATCCGGGCCGGTGCATTTACCATTTATGCTACTAGGACAAGTCGGATAAGTTATTAAATTCCTAATTAATAGTGTCGAGAGTCTAACCTCCGAGGCAGACGAATATATCGTCTTATGCACGGAGGAGCTGACATTGTCAAGCTGTTTAAAAGACTGTCGTTATTTACTTTTAAATTTTAATTTTATAAATATTATTTTTTTGTGGTTAATCCCTACCCTGGCTGGGACAGTTAGATTTTTAATTTTGTTCCNGATCCAGGTTCGAGTCCTGGCTGGGTCAGTTAGATTTTTATTTTGTTCCCTTGCACTAAAAATTTTTAAAACACTCAATTTTAGTTTTAAATTGTAATGGAGTAAAATTTTTTTATCATTATCAATAAAATGCCTATTATATAATACTGCTTTACCCTTGAGCTGTTTGAAAAATAATTTGGATATAAAACTAAATAAATGATTAAAATACAGACCAATTTGTTTGAGTGAATTTAAAAAAATATATATTCTTCCTGAGAATATTACTCTAAGGTATTTGTGAGTCAAAGAAGCGTCCTTATTAATAGTTTTGGTTGTAACATATACAGACATTTCCATGGTAAATGCCAAGTCAATTTTAAATGTTTAATGAGAAGATAATACACTTGGACTTAGGTATGAGAGGTAACAAAATGCCTAAATTTTGCGGTCATTTAAATCGAAATTATTCAGTTCATCAAAGCTAAAAGGAAATAAAAATAAATAAAAAAATAAAAAGAATAAAAAATTATTTAGTACAACGCATTTTGAAAAAAGCGGGTTATTTGAGTTGTTAACAACAGCAAATTTTCATATTCGCAGGTGGATACTTGTTTTAACCGTCAAGATCTTACACTTGAACAAATTAAAAAATCACGACACATTATAGAAGCGATAGATTACTTCCTATAAAATGCTTGAATATTTACTTTTTTAATTTTCATTCATAAATATTAATTTAGTTGTGATTTATTATCCCACTTACATGTTAAAAAACTAATGAGAGGGAATAGAATAAAAAATCTATCTGTCTCAGCCAGGACTCGAACATGTTTTTCATAATTATAAATGAAAATTAAAAAAGTAAATAACGAGAGTCATTTAAACAGCTAGACAATGTCAGCTCCTTCGAACATAAGACGATGTATTCGTCTTTCTCGTGGGTTAGGCTCTCGCTAGAGTATTGGGAATTTAATAAGTTATCTAGATCGTCCCGGTGGTGTAATGTAAACATACCTGCCCGGTAAGCAGGAGATCCAGGTTCGAGTCCTGGCTGGGACAGTTTGATTTTTCATTCTATTCCCTCTCATTAATTGTCTTAAATTATAAAGTACCTTCTTCCAATTTGCGTCGAAAAGTTGATCTTTCTACATTTTCTACAAAGGTTAATCGGTCATTTTAGCAAAAAAAATCCAACGTCTCGTCCTAATCCAGTAATTCAGATTAAGTTTGGGGATTCAAATGTATTATAGGCGCACATATTGTACAGTCGATCTCCGACCAGCAATGATGTCCTGTGCCAGGACCTCGTCATTGGCTTTCCAACAGTCTCACTTCCCCCCAATTATGTAACAGTAAAATTTGCGCTGCCATCTTGAGCGAAGACCAGAGTAAGGATGACGGCCGTTGGACTATAATCCATCAATAAGCTCAACCCACCATTCCAAAGGTAACCAAAAACATAACCTACAACACACAGTTAATCCCCTCGACACAATGAAAATTAATTATTCAAATTCAAATAGTTCAATCTAACGTAATAGATAAAATTACTGACTAATCAAATTGCATTTTTTTAAATCTTTTGTCTCATTATTTTTTATAAATCCTTCTAATTGATTATTTCATTATATTTAGCTTTATTCCAGTAATAGATTTTTTAATTAATCATATACGGTCCACATAACCCTAAATACCTTATTACCCAGTCTGTAGAATCAGCCTCCAAGTCTCATCAGAGTTAGGGCCATATCAAATAAAAAATTGATGATCTTAACGCGAAAGAAATGCGTTCAGTTAAGGATAGTTCTTCTGAAATTCGTCTGTGAGACAGTATAACCCAGTACTCCTTCTGAATTTTGTCAAGTCAGATTTTATCTGGACTCACTGTGTTGAGGTAGAAATATAGTATGCTCCAGAGAGTCTATTAACAGCAAAATTAGCCAATCTTAATAACGTTTTATATAACAATATAACGTTATATATGACAATATAACGTATAGACGGCTATAAACAATAAACTATAGACAACACTATACAAGATGGTTTATTGACTGTATGAATTTAGTAAACAAAATTTCTTAACACCACTTAAGAATAGTCTTATAAAGTCTTCTGCCTAAGAATTCAATATTTCCAAATAAAAATTTTTCCCACCCGATTGCTCTTAGTTAAATGTTAAGATTTACTTACCAAAACTTTTTAATTTTTTATCAGTTGTCCTAATTTCTACCGCTTTTATTTATTTTTATATTCTATTGAAACCATGTCCTCCAACTCCAACCCCTACAACCCTCCCTGTCGACTCAAACGAAGATGGCCCCGCGACCTCCTGGGGACATAGTCTGTAAATAATTTGAGAGTAGTGTCACTGGTCACCTTCTCTCCGTATGTGATTGTCATTCAATGTCATTTTTACTACTCATTGTAATCAAATTACAAAATGTTATCATGTTAACAGAATGTAATAAATTAACAAAAGTTTTTTTCTACTTTAAATGACAAAAATATAACGGCAAGAAGTGTTATAAATTAAATGTAAATTAAATGCAAATTATGTCCTCAGGAGGTTACGGTGCCATCTTTGTTTAAAAGGGAGGGTTGTAAAAGAAAAAAAAATTGTGCTGAAGTGTCACCGTAACGCAAAAGTCCAATCCATTCCTTCAAATTCGAATCCCTTTAACCTTCCCAGACGTCTCAGATGAATGTTTTCCTTCTGACTTAATAATAACTGACAGTATTAAGGAGTGACATCCCAGGACAACTCCAGTCCTCAAGCGATTTTTTTCTTGTCCATGTGATGAATGTTCAGATTACAGACAGAATTAAATTAATGAATTGAAAAAAAAAAAAAATTCTATATTGATGATGTGGGTTCATTCAAGAAATCAAATAAAATCGTAAGGCATTGGTTTATTTAAGTCCTTCGGTTTTAAAAGTAGATGTACTTTTTTGAAGTATTCCTTATGCAGTACATTTGTTTCCTGTAGCATTTTAATTTAACCCCCAAAATAGGAAATGTTATGGTTCACTACGTAAATAAACATACAGAAGAAAAAGGAAATTACTATGTACATCCACACAATAACTAATAATTCGCATTAACAATACATTACACCTCACCATGACCTATTGCTAAGAAATTCATCTTCTTGAAAATATATTTCCGCTTCTAAAATATCTCCCTGGCGTTAATGACCAAAGTTTGACACACCAAAAAAAACAAAAAAACATACTAAATTTTAAATCATTTTAAATTTACAGCATTTAATTCAATTTTTGAAAATTAATTTATATGTATTTAAAGAATTGAGAATTATATCAAAATTCTATTTCCAAGTAGTTGGTGATGCTGGTTTCCAGCAGTGGTGTATTGACTATTAAAACCGATGGCAACTGATGTTACCACACGCTATCGGTGTGAATTGGCGATGATTTCTGGAACAAGTACTATGTTTAAAATGAATTGATTATCTACTTGAAGTTACCAATAATAGAATATAATTCAATTTTCGTCAGACATCATAATAAATTTCTATTAATTATTTCAAGTACACTGAACTTATATTTCGTAGAACTTGTTCATACCAACATTTGTAAGTAGTCAATTATTAATATCAAAATACGCATAAAAATTATTAAGTTTAATCCATAAGAGCTGAAAAAATTCAAGGGTGTTCTATTACTTAAAAAAAAATTTTTTTTACACTCTTTGCGATTACACTGGGCTATTGGTGTGGGCTATATATGTATTTCACCATCCTATTCTAACTCCCTGTTTAGTCTATTGGATTCCTTCATCGAAGGATCAAAGACCTCGAACCCACCTGAAATCTGAGCTCTCCGACTGGTGGCTTGGCGTATGGAAGTCCGGTGAACGCCAAGTACTCCCTACCCGACCTGGAAGTCAGGGTGTGTCCTTTGACTTTGCCGAGGAGCATCTCCACCAGAGGACCGTCATCGGCGGCGAGGATCCCAGCGATCGGCAGGAGGATAACCAGCGCTAGCCTCATCGTGTTGTCTACCAAAGCAATCTGGGAGTACGACTCATCTCGTAGAAGAAAAATTTATTTTTTTAATTATCAACATTTGATAAGATAACAAGAGAATTCTTAAGCTTCGAAAAAAAAAATCTTTTGAAAAACTGCAAATTATATAATGCAATTAAAAATAAATATTTAAATTACTGGTAGTCGTATATCAAGCTGTATACCTTTATATTATGATATAAGAATTTTTCTCCGATTCTAGTCCAGGGAAACAAAAACTTCATTTCTTTTAAACTACAATCATTTATCATATAAATACAGACGTTCGTTATTTTTATTCAGAAAGGAATATCAGGGCAGGTATGTGGTCAGGGGCAAATAAGATAATGTGACGTCATACAGAAAATAATTGAGAAAACAGTCCAGCTATCAGCTGATGAACTCTAGAATCAGGCATTTAAAATTTATCAGAGAAAAGCAAGAAAAATTAAGGTTATATTTCCTCAAGAAATTATTATTGATTTATTTCGGGATTTCTTTTTTAACATTTTAATTTTAATATTGAAAAGGATGTTCATCAAGACACCATTACTTTATATATATATATATATATACATGCATATAAATTCTATTTTAGTTTTATATTGAAATGGAATAATTAATTTTTATTAATATCAATCAATCAAGTGAATTTATATCCACTACAAATTCTTGTTGAAACAATATACCTTAATTTTATAAATATTATTTTTTTTTTGTGGTATTTTATCCCACGTAAATTTCAAACAATAAATCCAAGAGAATAGAATAAGAAATCTAACTGTCCCAGCCAGGGCTCGAACCTGGATCTCCGGCTATCCGGGCAAGCGCGTTAGCCATCTCGGAGGTTAGACTCTCGACACTAGTGCTAAAAATTTAATAAGTTATCTGGCTAGTCTCGGTGGTATATTATCCCGGGCGCTTGCCGGATAGCAGGAGATCCAGGTTCGAGCCCTGGCTGGGACAGTTAGATTTTTTATTCTATTCCCTAGCATTTATTGTTTAATATACCTTAATATTGTGATATAACATTTTTTCGAGTTCAGGGAAGTAAAAACTATATTTCTTTCAAGCCATAATCATTTGTCATATAAATATAGACGTTTAAATTAACGATAAGGACTTTATCATATAAAAATAAAGGTTATTTTCATAATTCCTCTAGAAATGGAAGAGTCTTTCGTCATCCCCCCCTCCCCTTCCCAAAATAAAATTTTCTCGTACCTACCTTTGGTTTCTTAATTATCGATTTGGTAGTCATGCATACTGTCCAAGTAGTGTTTCTTGATATAGGCAATGCTTTTTCATACCATGTATGCAAAAGGTGTCGCCCAAGCACTTTTAGTAGCAATGTTCAGTTCAGTGGTCTCTTATAAATGCTCAAACCACCAGACAATGGAATTAATCCTTAGTTCCAATAGTGGAGAAAGTTTTTCGCTCTTCAACTCATCAATGTGGTTAAAGTTCCGCCAAACAAGATGAAAGAAAACCACACAAATATGTACTATCAGACCATCGAGTCTCGAACCTCGACCATCGAAGTCTCCTGTATTGACCGATAAACAGAGGTTATATCCTGCCTCTGAATGCGACTTAAACTTCAAAATTTAGTTTGAGTGTTTTAGCCCGTGAGGATTATTAGTAGAGGATATGTTGGGGTTCGGTCAAGGTTGTGCCACGGGGAACTTGTGTATGGGCATTCCGGCTGGTGGTATCAACAGAGTATGATGGTGACGTGATAGTATTCATGTGATAGCCTTCACCGAATCCCAACAACTTCTCTACTATCAAAATTATGACAAACCGAGACGTGGTACCTCAAGTTTTCAAGCCAGAAGTTCTGGTGTAATTTTTAAGCCATTAATTATTTTGGTGTAATAGGATTGAAGGATTTCGGACCAATCCTTTGGTCAAATATTAGTGAAGGGTATCTCCCTCCAACTTAGAGCAATGAAATTCAATAAAGATTTGTTTATTTATAAATGGTAGTTTCAATTACTCTACAGAATTAAATAACATGGGGAGAGAATGGGAGTCTCTGGTAACAAAATATGCATGAGAAATTTCGTGGATCATGGTTCTGATTATCAGGATAATTTTTGGTTTCAAGATTGGCTGTTTGATGGTTTTTGAGTTCAAATGTAAGATTTGAAATCCTAAATTTTCCAAGTGGATTTCTAATTTTGTATCCTGTGGGCATTTTCTAGAATGATTCTTTTATAATCTCCTGATTGAAAAGGATCCTTGAGGTTGTTAACTACATCCTTCTCGGTCAACAAATTCAAATACTGACAAGAATAGGATCTTGGTCACAACGCCTCCCCCCTAGAATTGTGCTGGTAGCTTTTGTTATTCATAATACCGTCTTCAGTGTTCAGGAATCACCAAGAATGAGGCGCAAGAGAAAGGGCTTCTCTATTGGTTGAAGCTGAGCGCTTTCGAGATTAATGATCTCATATTCAGAGCTCAGGAACCTCCTTCATTTATTTATGCCCCTCATTAAATTTATGAGAAATTTTTGAGCTTTTTGAAGATTCGAGTATTTAATTTGAAAAAAACCTATCATTAACTTTTATTCTGGATAATTGATAGCAGAGTAGTAGGGTTATTTACACTCTCTTCAATTTATTTNTGTGGCTGTGTACGCTAGCTCCTCCTGCACTGAAACCTGTGATGGTGACTCTGTCTGGATCTCCACCGAAACTACCAATGTTCTGCTTCACCCAGCGCAGGACCATCAACTGATCATTACATTTCATAATGGAAGAAATATATAACACAATACAAATAATACTATTAAATTTAATAATGTTGCATACATTGTAATGTCAGTCTTATATAAAGAATGTATAAGAAAAATCGTCCTTATAAGGTACAGAAGTAGTAAAATATTTATAAAATTAGGTAATGTCATTCAAATATTAATTAATTTTTATTGTTTAATAATATTTTTTAACTGGCCAATCGAAAAACGAGAATACATATTCCAATTTATGAAAGCGTACTTCTTTAATACATTGATTAAACAAAACTGCACAATTTTCTTCAAATTAATTTCAAAAGTCATATTTTTTTTTCCAAATATTTCTGCATAGTAACATAAAAGCCATTCTCAGGGCTGTAAACATAATTAATCTCAGTAATGAAGGAAGTATATTAACATAGAAAATGTCTTAATTACTCGCTGTCTTATTTCTTATTTTTTCTCACAACATTGAAAATTTAACCACTGCCCTGAGAGTGACTTACATTCTAAGCCTAAATGTTCACAAATAATTTTAAAAAACCATTCAGGTATTAAAGAAAATGTATTTTAATCCTCATTTTGACAATACACCGTACACCTTCAATTGCAATTAACGCAACTTCTTTTATTGCATACACCCACGTTCAACAACTTCATAAAAAGACCTACCAACACTTTTTATGAGGTTGATGTGGCCAAATTTAAATCTGTTTATAAAAATAATTAATTTCATGATGATATATCTTTTACAGGTATATTGTCTAGATAGCCAACTTTATCCCAGAAATTGTATCTTTCCTGGATTAATCCTCTTTTCAGAGAATAAACTCCAGAATTGTCCAGGTGGAGATAGTTCTGGTCCTTGGCAGTCCATTTCTTCCAGCTCAAGTTGCTTTCAGGCACTTTTGCAGACCTGGAATTAAATTTTATTTAATTGACTTGGAAAATTCAAATTATATAGTAAAGCATCAATAATTTAAGAAAGAATATAAGGAGTTTATTTGCCGAGGGGGAATTTATCGAGTGTATTTCAGAGGAGGATGTGTGTAGTAAGAGATTTTTTGCGAAGGGACAGTTTATTGTAAGGGTTGTAGCTAGTATAGTAAATTAATAGATGAAGTTATTCTTAGGGGTGTTTTTGGAGGGGGGTGTAGATAGTGTATCCGTTTTCCACTTGGGGAGTGGGGGTTCGTAATCCAGAAAATGGAAGAACAATGAAGGTCCCTGAGAACTAGTGCTGATCGGGAGGGAAATTTTCATTTATCCTAGTTATGTAGGGGCGCGAAGAGTTCTTAAAATTACATTTTTAAGTATTATCATTAATATGTTTTTCTTTGAAAAGTTGTAAAATATAAATTAAATTTCCCAGCCACCATGTTTTTTACATTTCTTAGCGGCCCTAAGGTTTTTAATTTTAGCCCATGTCTAAGCCCCCCTCTTTCCCTCCGTCAATTTCAGCCTTTATTTCGTGCTTAAAAGAGACTTAAGATAATTTTCTAATTCTAAAACGTGACCTGTAGAGAAACAACCGACATTTAAATATAAATTTTAGTGACTACCAGCTTCGGTAACTAGAATTGGCAGGATTGGAAAAATATGAAAAAAAATTTCAAAAAATCTTCCAATAGAACAATCTAGTAACATATTTTCTTATATTTACTAATTATTATAATTTAGAGATATTACACATATTAAATTCTTGTGATAGAAATATATAGGGAATAATTATTGTGAAAGTCTGACTATTTTTGATTAACATATGCTTGGATTCAATAATGAGGGGATGAATATAGTAGGGGGTAGGGGGTTTATTGTCGCAGTTGTAGATAGTAATAGAATGCAGTCCAAAGTTTTTAGGGAGGATGTGGATTTGTTTTCTCAAAAGATTTATGAATGACTCATTTCCAGTATTAGGCAGAACGAGAGGGGTTGGATGTTGAATGCACCTTTATAATGCAAAAATCAATAAAATTTCTATCCATATTAATAAAAAACTACCAGTTTAAAGTATGTCATATAGATATATTTGCGCAAAAATATACGTGAGGGATTCAAGTATTGTTTAAGATAAGTATACCAACAAAAAATAATTGAACATTATTTTATTAAGTAGTTAAACGTTTCGGCTTACTATGTAAGCACATTCAGGGCTATAATAATGTAAGTGAAAATCTCTGTAGCTGGTGAGTAATGTCACATCTAAGAAGACACCTTAATCTTAACTTAATAATACCAAATCATTTTTTTTTTTTTTTGCGCATTTATACGACATTCTTGTCGAAAACCTGACCATTTTTGTGCGTAATTTTTAAATAAACTATTTGTGATATATATTTACCCATCTTTGATAAACTGTGCAAGCGTCTTCACAAAGATTTTGGAAATTTCAATTGATTTTTCTGTTTTGAACGGCTCTGCATCAATAGGAATATTGAGTTCCCACATGAAACCCATTTCACCACAGTGGCTTGCGCCTGAAATAAATTTTTAAATAAATAAATAAACATTAAAAAAATATGACAATAAATTATTTATAAAAAAGCAATTACTCGTTTTTATTAGGATATTGTAATAAATATAAACGAATTAGAAATTGTATTTTATTAACCAATCAACTATGCTGATATCCTCCTGAAATCTAAGTTCCTACAAATTAATTTCTTATGAATGAAACACACACACACACACACACACACACACACACACACACACACACACACACACACACACACACACACACACACACACACACACACACACACACACACACACACACACACACACACACACACACACACACACACACACACACACACACACACACACACACACACACACACACACACACACACACACACNTTATTATAATACATAATTACCAAAATTATAAGAAATATTTTTAAATCTTTTTAAAGTCAAGGAAGTTAAAATGAAGTGTGATAAAATACAAAAGTATTAAGATTTTACGAAAATAAACAAAATAAATTTACTTTTAATTATCTGTCTAAAATAATTGATAAAGCTATATACACTAGATTTGAAAATTGAGCTAAGAATAATAAATTAATTGAAAAAAAAATGTTATTAGGATTAGTTATCAAGTTGATAAAAAATGAAAGCATGTTTT
This sequence comes from Oncopeltus fasciatus, assembly GCA_000696205.2. Lineage (NCBI taxonomy): Eukaryota > Metazoa > Arthropoda > Insecta > Hemiptera > Lygaeidae > Oncopeltus > Oncopeltus fasciatus. Next base: position 632,900 of record KZ806975.1, read on the forward strand.
TGACTGGGTTTATCTTTATATTATAAAAAGTAGAATCTAATTTTATGTCAGGAGAATAAATGCATCTGAATTATTGAATAATTTTTGAATGGATGGTGTCAGTTTATTTATATATATTATATATAAGATATTCAACTGTATAGATGGAACCTCAAGGATCAATCTTAGGCTTACAGAGACAATATAATGGTCTTTCATTTTTCTTCTTCTCCAACTAAGTTTTATCTTTTTCGGTTCACATGACATTATTTTTGAATAAAAAAAATGGAGAGTAAACTATTATATAAATAACAAATTGCAGCACATAATAAATATATGTTACTTTAAAAAAGTTATAAACTACTTCAAAACGCATTATATAAGTTCCAAAATGCGAGGTTATATCAATCTTGAAGACAACTAAACACAAAATTTAATCTGAGTAATTATAGATATAATTTTGGGTATTACTTTAAATTTTTTTTAACCTTAACCTGACACAAAGAAAATCTTTCTTCTAATCTCCCTAGTCACAAATTTCCCATTTGAACATTATATATCATAAGATTTATGAGTATGAGCTCTATAGATCACCCTTGTGGAGTAACGAAAAGAAACTTCAGAAATGATTATAATACAAAAGTCAGCAATGTTGTTCAAGTTTTAAATGGTATCCGTTCTTCCATAAATGAGGTTGCTTGCTTCTGGCACACATGGAAGGTTGCTGAGACTGAGTAAGGTATTTTTCTTTCTTGTGATGAAGGTGAGACCTCGTTGGGCGAAAATAAATCTTATCACCCAGTTTAAGTTTCATACATGCAGATGACGTAATATTTAGTGGTATTACAGATATTACCACTCCGCATAGCATGTGTACTTCAACATCCTTTTCATTTCCTCCTGTTATCCAAAGAAATGAAACTTGTATTCCTCCTCGTTTTAAATTTTTAATGTTACAAATATTCATAATATTGCTGGCTGACTAATTTTTTGAAACTGATAATGGACGATTGGATATAATGTTGTGCTTACATTATGTTTAGTGCTTTATCTATTACTTTATGCTCTGTATATATATACCGGTATATACTAGTGTAAATATTGTTCTCTGTTCAACGTTTTTATTGTTATGCTTAAGAATGATTTTCATATTTAAATTTTGTTTTTTTCTACTTGGGATTTGAAGTGGCTTGAAGAGCCCCAAATGATATTATCCATTTCAAACTCTGAAAGAGTTTCCCTTCCCGAGTTATAAAAAATGAAAATAAAACAAAAGATTGCTTGGATGGGTAGGGGTAACAGCATTGTATAGGATGAGTAGGATAGGCCCAAGCATGCTACCTTCGGGAACTCCCGCCTTTAATTACCAGTATTCGAATTTATGTCGCACCTTAAAGAAGCAGTTGGATAATTGTGACTAAAGGATTAAGTATGTATTACTGAAGATTTTAGATTTCAGCTTAGAGAAGATCACTGTGCCAGACTCAATGAAACACCTCATGGAAAAATGGAATCTATATTTCCAAGTACCATCTACCTAATTCTCATATCTTATCTTTCTAACCGTTTCTTTAGGGTCTCTCCGAACTCTATCCTCTGAAATAGGATGTTCCACAGGGCAGTGTACTTGGACCCATCCTTTTTATCTTCTATACTGCAGACATCCATACTCATCCTAATACTCTTTAAGCTCTCTTTGCAGTTGACAAAGCGATCCTCTCCTCCCACCCTGATTCCAAAACGGTTGATGCTATTCAGCAGTGGTGCAGCAAATGAAGATTTAGAATAAATGAGTCCTACTGCGTGCAAGTAAATTTTCAACTAAAAAAATATTCTTCTGATAATGTTACATACAATAACATCCCAATACCTCTCTCTGATTCAGTCTGTTACCTTGGGTGCCACCTTGACTCACGACTCAACTGGAATGAACATACTAAAATTAAGCGACAAGATCTCAACAGACGTAACGGACTCATACAGCTTTATTAATAGGCAATCACAGCTCACAATAGAAAACAAACTTACCATCTACAAGACCATAATACGACCAATCTGGACCTTTGGTGCAGAACTGTGGGGTGCCGCTAAGCCTTCCAATATCCAACGAATACAATCCTTTCAGTCCAAAATTCTTAGAGTAATTACTAACGCCCCATATTATGATTCCAACTCTACCCTTTATCACGACTTTAATATCCCTTTTGTGAAAGATCTCTTCTCTACCCGCTTTAAGCTCTTCCATAGCAAACTCATCTAATTTATAACTAATTTCATCCTAATCCATATGCCTAATCCCTGTCATCAGACTTCAATCCTCTACGGTGACTAAAACGGAGATGGCCTCGCGACCCCTGGGCCATAATGCCTAAACTTATTAGGAGTGGGGTCGATGGGCTCCTTCTCCCTGCACAGTGATTTATTTATTTTATTGTTAATTTTTTTATTATCTTATTATAT
>KZ806975.1:635346-658157 GCA_000696205.2 Oncopeltus fasciatus
CATCTTTATAAGCTTATTAATAATATTTATTTATTGTATCTGTCATCAAATTACAAAATGTTAAGTATCAGAATGTAATAAATAAAGATTTATTTTTAAATAAATGTATGCTCTTAATAATACATACCTAATTTAAAATCATATTCCGGTGTCCCAGGAGCTACATAATCAAACCACAAGAAATGAACATCTCCTTTATGCTTATTGGCTGCTTTCAATATTCCGTGATTGAACATGGCGTCACCATACATCTGTTGACGTAAAATTACGTGTATAATTAGATAGAGAACTTTAATAACTTAAAGCGAGACAGTTGGTGACGGCATGATCAAAGGGAACCACTCAGTTCTTCTAAGGCTGGATCTGCTATTTCTAATCACGCTCTGGACAAGTTTTTGTTGATAAATATAAGCTTGCTCAGTACCATTGTTGGTTAAAATAGATTAGCTACCTGCTCATGGCAATAACTCTAGACATTGAATGGGAAATAAAAATAAAGTGATTTTATTTTCCACCTAGAAATTCTGGAGATGTCATTTGTCTGTCAAATTTCTAGTTAATAAAGTAAGACAGTCTTTAAGACAATTTGTTTTAAACAAATATTCATTACTTTTCAAAACATATAAATTTATTTAAATTTTTGTAATATAGACTATAGAAAATTCCATGACGGTTACACTTTTCAAATATAAATTTTGTAAAATTATTCATTTAACAAAAAATTAAAAAAATAATTAAATTAGGAATTATTTTTAATTTTTTTTTGTATTGTAATAAGAAGTGTCAAAGAATTTATACATACTAATTATATAATTATGACTGCACAATAATGATTATGATTACTTTTAGTAGGACAAATAAATCTGAAATTGAAACACCAGAATATCCTATGGATCCATTTGTGTTTCTCATCATAGTTGCCTAGTGCCATAAGAGATTGAAATTTTTTTGGTTGGGGTAGAACGGACAGGCAAAACTGAATCCTACGTAGAAGTCTTAAAAGTGAACATCTTAATGACATATTATTTATAACTAATTTCAACATCAATAACATCGTTTAATTTCGTATGCCATTGTATTGGGGATAGAAAGCTTTAATTTATAACATAATTGTGAAAATATGTAAAATAGAAATGTGTTATTGTATTATAAATTGATTATAAATTTTTTTTTCCAATGATATCTATTTTTTTAGGGTTTATTTTCAGCCCATTATCTAGACCATTATCGGAATTAATGCATTCTTAATCCAATGTAAGTAGAATCATTTAGCACTTTTCAATAATAAAATTAGTATTTATATTGAACAAAGACCATACTAATGTAATATTGCGATACATATGTTAGATCACATACGTTTGTCATGTTGCTCAAATCCTCTTGGTTGATTTCCTTCTTTCCATTGAAGTAGAACTCCCTTACTTGTGACGTCACATCTTGAGGGTGAGATGCTGAAGCCCAATAGTGAAGCATGATTGGCAGAACCCGAGGAAATTTATCAGAGAAGTCTTTCATAGCAAGTGGTTGCGTATAACCTATTAAAAAAAAATAATGTGTTTGATAATTGGCAGAATTTGATTTGCAATTAACATTTTTATTATTTTGTACATTCACCGTTCACAGCTTTTATTGTGAGATAATCAGTTAACATATCATAAGGTATAATCTTGTCGCAAACACCAATCACTACACCAAGACGATCCTAGATAATATAATAGAAAAGTAATATAATTATATAAAATGATGCCTTTATCACTTACCCCTAGTCCTTGACAGCCCTTCTCCAGAGGACAAAACCACCATGTAGGGAACAGGGTTGTGATCTTCCCACTTGCTGATTGGACCCTCAAGAAATCCATCAGTTCCTGGTTCCTCAAGGATCGGGGAAAATGCCAACATTGGATCAATATTGTACAACATCTAAAAGAAAAAGAAAAGTTAACCAATGGGATTATTTGAAAGTCATACAACACTCTGTATTGTAGGACCTGCAGACAGCTCTTACTTCATAGAGGTCTATCTTAGGATCAAAAAACGAAAATACTAACATTCATGACGAGCTCTTATTTTTCGTTTAAGTTCTGAACAACAAATTAAGGCATGAAAGATAGTATGAAGATACTGGGTGGCTTAGCTTGAGTCAACTCATCGGTGTTGTAGGAAGCGATGGCGCCGAAAAAATGAAGCTTGTTAGGTATAAAGATGGCATTTGAACTACAGAAACAGATTAGTTTCTCCCCATGCATATTATAGAACAAGAAATAGTGGATAATAATAAGACAGCAAAATATCACAAAGCAAAATAACAGGGAAAAATCAGAGGGATAGAACTGAGTACCCTGGAGCCGTGCGGGACTGCATATCTTGTCATGATGCAGAGGAAACTGCATTGTAAGTTGCATGCCCCAGCAATGTACGATGCAGAAAGAGAAGTTACACATCGGAGAGCATTTGTAAAGCTAAGAAATTATCGGCCATCTCCTCCTCTGTTAGCTGGACAAATTGAAAGGTCTTCTAGAATAGTAAATTAGGAGACAAAATAGTTCAGAAACGCTAACGGAAAGGACATCAATTGCCAGAGAATGTCTAAATTTGAGAAATTAAGAAGAGTGATTTCGGAATTCATGGCAAAAATCAAAAAATTTAGTACTTAAGAATAAGAAGTTAAAGAATGTAATTAGGTAAAGCAGGATTTACGGTAATTACACTAGATTATTATGTTTAATATTATTATTTCAATCATAAAATACTTACAAAAAACTTTGGAAATTTGTCGACAATATATTGTGCATCCTTCTCCAAGGCGCAGGGTATGGCTTCACTGGGCTCTGTCGGACAACCCATCAGAGTCATCAGCTTCTGGGCGTTCTCACGGGCCAGACCTGGAGGACTCAGAGCCCAGGGGTTGTACATTGACCCGCTCGTAGATATAGCTCGTTGGAAGAGACCTGGAGAAGACACAGAAACTACTGAAATATCTATTTACTAGTTTTGTATATTTTGTTGTATATATCTCAGAAAATCAAGGTGTTGATTATGACGTACAGAGATAGGAAAAGTATAAAATGTAAACATGTAAAAATGTATATATAAAGAAGACGTCTTTTGTGTTGTGATAAGTGTACATGAAAGAATCCTTAAGGTCCTGTGTTCTAACCCTCTTTAGCAGAAGATTTACCACCGATGCGATCAATACAGGTCTTTTTCTGAACTATTAGTTCCAAAAGTCTCTACTTGGGTGTGCTATGGAGTGATGCATGTTCCAAAGCTTTATTAATACTCCCTCTCTCATAGGGTTGGCGTTGATTCGGATTTGCCCTGAGCATGAAAAAGGATCCCTTCCTTACAAACAAACAAATCTGTCAGTCTACTGATAACAACACATCTAAGTGAGTTCATTCCTACAGATGAGGGAGTTCATCCCCCCTCCCACCGCAACCCACCCAATGAATATGGACCAATCCCCATACTTTGTTGAAGAAAAAGTAAAGCTGCCTAACCACGTACGGAATTACGTACTGAAACTTATTATGCAAAGAGATAATACGAAGTCACTGGTTACTCGAAAGCCTCATGTACTAAAGTGCGTATGGAGGTTTGGTCTGCATCTCTTCTCAAAGGCATTCAATATTTGTTTAGAACTGCACAATAGAGATTTAGTTATCACACTTCCTGTTATTCGAGACTTACCTCTGCTCAGAGGTGACAAGATGTGACTGTGAACACTTGCTCCTCCAGCACTGAAACCAGTGATGGTGACTCTGTCTGGATCTCCTCCGAAACTACCAATGTTCTGCTTCACCCAGCGCAGGACCATCAACTGATCTTTCAGTCCTTGGTTACCTGCTAAATCCTTAGTCTCGAACGTATACTTATCTTTTATAGAGACTTACCTCTGCTCAGAGGTGACAAGATGTGGCTGTGTACGCTAGCTCCTCCAGCACTGAAACCAGTGATGGTGACTCTGTCTGGATCTCCACCGAAACTACCAATGTTCTGCTTCACCCAGCGCAGGACCATCAACTGATCTTTCAGTCCTTGGTTACCAGCTAAATCCTTAGTCTCGAACGTATACTTATCTTTTATAGAGACTTACCTCTGCTCAGAGGTGACAAGATGTGGCTGTGTACGCTAGCTCCTCCTGCACTGAAACCTGTGNTATATATATATATATATTTATACATATAAAGTAGATAAAGAAAATGAATTACTCGCGTCTGCGATATAGAAATAAAAAACAGGTGGGATAGAATGTGCAGTGCACACACACAAAAAAAAAAACGAATCACAAGGAATACATTTTTCGGGTATTTTTCGCCCTTCGTCAGCAAGAAGTGAAGAGATACACACACAGATACATATATATGTGTGTGTGATAAGTGCCTATTACATACCACCCTGCCACAGTCTCAACTACATTCATTTTTATCCTTTCTTTCGTTTTATTGTTTCCTCAGATCAATGTAGTGTAATGGGCACTTATCTCATGTTCCTTAAATTATTATATATATAAGTCATATATTCCATAAATGCATCTATAACAAGTGCTTCTCCTGAGAATGTTACACTACAAAAGTAGACGAACGGCTTTTACAACCGATATCTCTATAAGCCTACAATGTCGAAAAATAAAGACCATTTAACTAATTCGTTTTGCAAAGCCGTTTCAACCTGTAAAATTTCAACATCCAACGATATTCCTTAAAAGTTTGAGAGAGAAAGAGAAAAACAAAATTTTTTTTCTTTTTACTTTTCACTTAGAACGTCCTACATGCTTTATTTGCATTTCTAAGTAGTAAAAGTTTTTTTAGAGTAAAACTTAAAAAGAAACATGTTTATAATATTAATTAATGAATAGAATGGAATATTTATTTTAGATCTAGATGCTGTATATATATATATAAGAAATAGTGGNTATATATAATATATATACAAAACTCTTTATTAAGAAAAAAAAATTATTCTGTACATTTAATACACTTTTTGATGTGGTACATAATAATAGTCCTTGCTCGTCTATCCCGGGACTTTACCCGTCCTAAGAGAGGAGCCCAGGTTAACCCGCGATAGACTATCCGGCACCCATCTTCTCCTTATCCTAGGATAAGAAGGAGAATAGGCAGGGAGCCAAGGAGGGAGTGAGAGGGGGAGAAAAATTCCAGTGCATTCACTCCCTTGATATTGTAACTAAACTGGCTGGATTAGGTCCCTTGGCCACCTCCTCTTAAGGCGTCGGAGAGGATGGTCGGGATGAACGTAAGATGCCAAGGAGAGGACTAGGGGATTTAAATGTCCTTGGAGGTTTGTGTGGAACTTATCAAACCTGGAGGGGATGAGCTCGGAAACAAATTGTTGTGGGATTGTGCGAAGGACTTTGGACTGGAACCCCTGGATACATCTAATGTTTGATGGCTACGCTGTGCCCTACAATTTAATACCATATGTCCAGATAGGTCTAATTAAAGTTTTGTAAAGAGTTATTTTGTTTTCTAGTGTTAATCTGGACCTGTGGTTCAGCAATCTGTAGAGCTGTCCAAAGCGTCTGTTTAGTTCTTGTCTCTTTGTCTGTAAGTGAGTCTTCCAGGTTAGTTTACTGTCTAGGTAGAACCCAAGGTAGCGGAATGTCGGAAAGGAGGGAAGAGGAACGTTATTAAGGAGGTCTGACGGATATTGACCTCTGCGAAGTGTGAAGGTGACATTGACTGATTTATTCTCAATTAGGAGTATTCGTCAGCGTTTTGACCATTGGAAATTAGAGTTAAGGTGGGTTTGAAGGTTATTCGAAGCAGAGTAAGGATCTGGGTTGCAGGAGAATATGGCTGTGTCATTTGCATAGGACGCGAGGAGTGTGTCAGGATGTGTTGGGATGTCGGCAGTGAAAAGGGTAGAAAAAACAGGACCAAGGACACTACCCTGTGGAACTCCCGCTTCAACGGGGTAGAGGTCAGAATACTATAGACCAATGCGGACTTGAAAGTATCTATCGGAAAGATAGGACATGATAATTAGAAATCTAGATACACATTTCAATTTCATGTAATAATTATATATATAAGTGAACCATCACTATTTCATCAAAAACACAATATCACACACTTATATAATTTATATTAATTTTTCACTATATCCAACGCAAACTTCATAAATTTATCACTCATATATATCCTATAATCGATGAAAGCTAAATGTAAATTTAAAAATTCAATCTTCAAAAAATCTTCCAGTTAATAATAAAGGTTACTTATTCAAGAATTTTCAACTAGCTTCATTTTACATTGCATTCTGAAAATATTTAATATAATTATTAATTGTATAAAATTAAATAGTTATATTACTAAAATTGCATTGTATTAGTGATATAAAATGTATTAAACAACATAACAGGTGTAAAATGTAATTGCTGTAATTATGTATAAAATATGATATTATTGGTAACTATAGCGGGTTGTAGCTCCCTTTTTCATCTTGAGTTTGCTTCATGGAGCATACATTTCCATCTTATTATATTTTGGATTTTAGAATGAATTAGTAATTTATTTATAGCTTTGCTGTCCTTTTTTAGGCCTGTTTATGTTAACCCTTTTATACCTATGGCCAGACCTCAGAGATCTACCGCTGATTCATAAATGCATTCAATTTATTTTCATTAATAGAAGAAGGCTGATCATTACTTTCTTTAAAAATATTTTGTATGTTGCTCTGAATCTTAAAATCTGGAAATGAAATCTAGGAAAATTCTAAATGGTTAGGATTGGATAACATTGAAACTGTTCAGGAAAGAATATACCCACACATTTTTCAAGGTATTGGTAAGATGAACCTGCGAAATGATAGTTCCACACCAGATTTTCTAGCAAGAGATAAGCAAGGATCATTGATAAGAAACACCCACCGAATATCCCCAGACGATAGTTGGCGAGTACGACGACAATGTCTTCGTCCATCAGATAGGTCGGCTTCACCATGGTCTTGGTTCCCATATAGAAGCCTCCTGCATGGAACACCACCAGAACTGGAGCTTTTCCAGAAATCTGGAAAAAGAAAATTATTCAGGGAAACAAAAAGAAAAAAAAAGGAAAAATAAAAAGTCCTACTTTATTGTAGGACAAATAACATTAAAAAATCTTTCAGATTGTGATGCATACTAAACCCTCATCATTTATTTTAAGTAAACACACCTATTGCGTAAAAAAGGGTTTACTAATTGAATTTCATAAGGTACCCTTTGTTGAAAACAAACAACAAAAAATCAAAACTAAACCTGCAAAATATTCTTCAACATAATTTGCGTCTTAATTGACGGCTATTCTTTATGAGGGTTAATACCAAAATCCAAAATAGGGGTGAAAACATACAAAAAGTTATATTAAAATACTAAATCCATCATACGTTTCTCAATAAAATTCACTTTTTAATTCAGCCTTTGCGTCATACGGGTTACCAAGGAAATAGATTCCATATATTTATGTATTTAATGAAAAGTTGATTCTTTTTACTTATTTAATTGTAAGTAATACTTACATTGTGTGTATAAACGTCCAAGTAGAGGCAGTCCTCTTTCCCCCGGACTTTGAACCAGGGGTTGTACTGAATGCAGTTCGTACCATACTCTTTAGCGTCTCTTACACCTCTCCACAAGGCTACTGGTTGAGGAGGCTGAAAATCCAAAATGAAAACAAACATGAGTAAATTATTTCAGCTGATTGCGGAGACAGGTTTAAAATATTTCCATTATCCAATAATTTAGAAGATTATTTCTCTAGACTTCAGAACAAATGGAAGGCATTTAAAAACAATTTGTAATAACATACTAGGTTCATGTTTGCATAATGTTCACGTAATCTGTATAATGTAAGAATATAAGATAACGAACCAGACTTTCTGGTCAAAGATTCAATCTGGAAGAAATCTGGATATATTTCCTAGACGAGGCTTTGAGATTCTTTGGAAATTTAGAAACAAATTAGGATACAAATTATGTATTTCTAAGTCATATAAATTCACGTGGTATTTAATAATGTAATAAATATTCCTGCAGCAATGTTAGAAAGCATTAATGGCGGGATAAAAGAGCTGTCAGACAGGTTCAGTGAAGTGGCTCCTGTCTCCTTGCACTACTGGGCCTCTGCCTCTCACCCTGACGTGGTGACCAAGAAAATCTGGGACTTCTACTTCCCAAGAAAGCAGGAGATAACCAAGGAGGACTTCGTCAACTTGACAGAAGTAAGTATCTCATCACCACGTGATTCTGATCTGCAGTAATATCAGCAGCTACCAAACCCATGCAGAAACTATGTACGTAAATAAGGGAATTCGCTAACGCATCTTCCTTGGGGAACAACTCAAAGGGAAGGATTTTGTCAGATGAACAAAATAAATTTCTGAGACCCTTTTTCACATTTTACTGTTATTACTCTTCTAAGAATTTTAAATATAATGTCTAATGGGAAATATGGATAAATTCCGCAGCCACTGACGGACGAAATTTTTGAATATATATCTGAGTTTATTAGGCAAATATCAATAATCTGTTTCAAAGGAAACTGGAAATAGCTCTATAAATAGACTGCTACAATTAGACTGTAATGACTTTTTGTAAAACCGTTTGCCACTATCAGACCCTGTGGATAAAAATACAATATATTGAGATTAATATTTTTTCTCAAACACATACAATTTTATAAATCTTAATAACTGTTCATTTCGAATAATAGACATTTTTTGTTGTGGTTTGGTTAAGGTTGATCGGAAGAAATACAATTTTGTTGAAATGTGTATTTCTTATTGTCAGTCGAAATTTCGGCTTTCTTTCTAAGCCATCTTGAGGGCTATCATGAAGGCGAGAGAGGGCCAGTTGTCACCTCAATCAAATGTTCATCTCTCGCCTTCAGGAGACCCCTGAAGATGGCTTAGAATGTAAGCTGATTTGATGGTTTCAAAAGAAAACAAATTGAAAATTGTATTTTTTTGGATCAACCCTTACCGAACCCCAACAAAAATTCTCTACTAACAATCTCTAAGGTAAAAAATTCTCCATTTGTTTGTGCCAAATGATTTAGAAGTTACAACTGTCAGTATTTTTTTGTAATAAAATACTTGATATTTTCTATTTCAGTTTTATTCTTTCATTCGTTTTCAATTTATTTAAGTATTAATCATCGTTCAAATGTTCATATGAATTACATTGATAATACACAGGATATCACTTATATGTCTAATCAATAAAGAATGTGTTAGATTATCAGTTTTTCATGATAATGTAATATTTGCAAAAATCTTTTAAAAAATAGGAAACATTAAACCTACCTGAAATCTGAGCTCTCCGACTGGTGGCTTGGCGTAAGGAAGTCCAGTGAACGCCAAGTACTCCCTGCCCGACCTGGAAGTCAGGGTGTGTCCTCTGACTTTGCCGAGGGGCATCTCCACCAGAGGACCGTCATCGGCGGCGAGGATCCCAGCGATCGGCAGGAGGATAACCAGCGCTAGCCTCATCGTGTTGTCTACTAAGGCAAACTGGGATTACAACCCATCTCATAATGACTAATGGCGATAAGCTTAATAAATGATAAGATAACTAGAGCACTATTACTATCACTTGATAAGATAACTCATTACTCTTCCAAGGCAAATTTTTTGTAGCGCAATGTAAATTATTAAAATTGATTAATATTTTAAAGAAACACATTCAGGTATTCATTGACAAAAAAACAAACAACAGTTTTCATACATAAATAAATAAGAAACGCTTATTGATCAACATCAAACACGTACATTTTCGCCAATCGACTCGACATTAGTAGTATTTTTCCAACCCTAACAAAGTTTAAATTTTGTCAAAATATAAAGGAATATAGCAAATGAGATTGTGATATTTATTTCTTTTAATGCAGATAAACGTATTAATTTTTGTAAGAAATGTAATGTTATAAAATATTTGGTATTCTAAAATAGATATATAATATAATTTTTTATCATTAATATTCAACAAAACTTAAAAAAAAAAGGCGAACAATAAGAATGATATATATAGTGATTAGTAGTGGGACATTTCATTATTTTAATTTCATGTGGTCTATGTTTAACTCAGTAAGGTGAAATTCTGTATGTATGCTAACTTGTTCTCCCAAAAATACCTGTTTTGCCTATAATTGTTCGCCTTAGTCTTTGAAAACTGCTCGTCATTTAGAAATATGTTATTTTAATTTGTGCTGTAAATAAGCGTTTTATGTAAGTAAAATTTATTTCTCTATACTTAAATGTATACGCATTATATAAGTTGCCCATTAAAAATACGAAATAAGTGTCAGAAAGTTATTTAATGTCAGAGAAGATCAGGCCATTTCCATAATTCTCTAAATTTTACTTGGATGCCCATGAGAATGCCTATGTTTTCATATGGGATGGAAAGGAGTTGGGTTGAAGGATTCCTGTTGAAGTATTTGGGTTTGCTTCGGATAGCTTAGAGTGGAATACGGAGAAATGATTGATATTGATGAGATCCTCAACAGAAGGGATACATGATAAGGGTGTTATTTAAGACACAGTAAGGAGCATTGGATATTTTACTACGAATTTTAATATGTAAAGATTAAATTCTGATGCAAGAGAGATTTTACAGTGCCCACAGTCCCAAAATGTATATTTATATTGGACATAGAATAGTTTTGTGTATTGTTTGTTTTCGACAACTAGTTTTGAATGGCAGCTAAATTTTGAGTAAAGTATTTACCGTTTCTTCTTCCGGGTTGGTAAATACTTCTGACGACCGTCGAAGCCTACGTGAACATTGAGTAAAGTAATCAAGTTTGTTGAGTTTCTGTAATTTAAGTTTTTTGAGTAGGTACCAAATGAATTTACCTGAAAATCGATTAAAATGCTATGTCAAGCATTCAGTTTTCTTGTCTACTCAACTTTCCTTTCAATTATTCGGGGTCATAAAAAGAAGGGCTAAGCACAGGTAGTCACTCTGTAATGGATTTGGGCATGCTTTTATATCTGGATAAAATAATTTTATTTATTACTAGTCAGTTTAGTATTTAAAGATGATTAATGTATTGTTAAAATGGAGATTTTTGAAGTTATATTAAAAAATTAAATAAATAAGAGTGATTTTTTACCTGAACCCTAAATTTTAATGGTCTTAATGCCATAAAAAAAATTTTTCAATCTAAACAAAATTTTTATATTGCTTTTACAAGCAAAAAAAAAAAAAAAAAAAAAAANTGAATTCATTTATTTATGTTAACTGGGTTGTGGTATATCATTCCATGTAAATTTTGAACAATTAATGCAAGGGTATAGAATAAAATTTTAAATTTATGCCTTTCCGGGCCGTTATGCTATCCATCGCACCACCAGGATGAGCTAGACTTGTTAAATTCCCAACACACTAGCGAGAGTCTAATCTACGAGAAAGACGAATACATCGTCTTTTGCTCGAAGGAGCTGACATTGTCAAGCTATTTAACGACTATTCTTATTTTACTTTTTATTTTCATTACAAATATTTATTTGGTCGTAGTTAATTATCCCACGTAAATTTTAAACAATTAATGAGAGGGAATAGAATAAAATAATCTGTCCGCCCCAGCCAGGACTATAAAATCTATCTGTTCTGGCTGGGACTGATAGATTTTTTTAATTATATTCCCTTTCATTAATTGTTTAAAATATACGTGGGATAATAAACTACAACCAAATTAATATTTATAAAGAAAAAGTATAAAAGTAAATAACGAGAGTCGACAAATAGCTAGACTGTGTCTGCTCCTTTGGGCTTTAGACGATGTATTTGTCTTTCTCGTGGGTTAGGCTCTCGTTAGTGTGGTGGGAATTTAATAAGTTATCTAGCTCGTCCCGGTGGTGTAATGGAAACCGGAATGACCTGGCAAGAAGGAGATTCAGGTTCGTGTCCTGGCTGGGACGGATAGATTTTCTTATTATATTCCCTCTCATTAATTGTTTACTTTTAATTCCTTTTGCAGGTAATATTGAAATATATTTTTTTTGTAAGCTGGAACGAAGTTATAATAATATACATGGTTTTTTCACAAATGAAAAATTCGCACAGTTTATATTTTTACACATTAGCGCTTTCAAAAATGAGAATCTTACCGTCAGTGCTCAAGAATCTACCAGTGGTGTAAGATCGAGGCTCAAAATTTAATAAATTTAAAAATTGTACATACACAAACGCACACATTCACTCATATATATATATATATATATAAGACTCTCAAATAATACTTCCTGATCTTGAATGCGTTCAGTTGTACAAAATTAAAAGAAATTGTGCGAAGCTTGTGTAATAATACGAGAAAATACCTTCCAAGATAAGGCTTTATTCGACGAGAATCACACTGAGAATAAATCATAAAATAAAAACACATGATTTGTAAGATCCCTAACAACGCAAACACATGATTACAATCTTAGTAATGAAGCGAATCATCACATTCTTCCCTTCTGCATAAAACAAAGTCCTGGTGAGAAGGTAGTTTCTGATGCGGTCACTCCTTCTCGGGGGTGGCTGGTCGGCTACATGCAGCTCAGGGGATTGGTGAATTATTCGAAGGTTCCAGCTGAAGGTCATGATCTACTTCCTCGGGAGATCCATTATTAGTCTCACCTGTAGGGGCCAAGTGTCTGGTTGACACGATGGTTTCTCGTCCATCCGGTAGTCGGATTTGGGCATAATCAGCATTAGCCTCTATTAGGTCCACTTCTTCGACTACTGGGTCGTACTTGCTGGGGCGTTGGAACTTCCTCAAGTGTACAGGTCCCGGATGAAGCAACCATGCAGGCAATGACGTGCCGTTGGTGGATCTTCTTGAATGGGGGAACATGCGCTCGTGCGGGGTAGAATTTGTAGCCGTACATAGTAAAGATCTCATGTTATGTAATGCATCGTTTAGAACGTGTTCCCACTGTTTGATGTCCATTTTATGTGATATAAGAGCCAATTTAATCGTATCCCAAATCACTCCGTTGTACCTTTCACATTGGCCATTTCCTCTTGGGTTATAGGGGATAGTGCGGCTTGTGGCTACTCCTCTGGTATGTAAGAAGTTCTTGAGCTCTTCAGACATGAACCCTGAACCTTGATCCGAATGTATATAAGCAGGTAAGCCAAATAGCGAGAATAAGTTGGTTAGAACATTCCGCACCGTGGCAGCTGAAACATTTGTACAAGGGAACGCAAATGGGAAGCGGCTGTATTCATCGATAACGGTCAGGATATAGTGGTTGCTGCTGGATGAAGGAAGAGGCCCCTTGAAATCCAAGTTTAAACGTTACCAGGGTGAAGTAGCCTTTATCAAGGGTGTCTGCTGTTTATTGTGGAAACTGGGTTTGATTTCGGCACAAACCTTACAGGATGAAGTCTTCGCCTTGATCTCGTCTAAAGTATATGGCAAGTTTTTAGATCGCACCCAATGGTACATCCTTGTGATGCCTGGATGACACATTTTCTCGTGCCAGTCACATAGAGTTGTGGAGTTTATGGAGGCACATACCCTTGATAAGGCGTCAGCGGCTACATTTTCACTCCCCGGCCTATACACAATATCATATTTATACGGGGCCAACTCAACTCTCCATCGCATAATTTTCTCGTTCTTAATTTTGGATGTTCGGTGGTTGTCAAACATGAATGCTACGCTCCTCTGGTCCTTTATTAGGCGGAAATGCCTGGAAATTAGAAAGTGTCGCCATTTTCTCAATGCCTCCTTCTCAATAATGGCATGTTTCTACTCGCACGGTGAGAGGGTTCGGGAAAAAAATGCCACAGGGCGTCCTTGTTGTGTTAGTGTAGCAGAAATGGCGAACTCCGAAGCATCAGTTTCGACAGGAAAAGTTAGCTCGTCGTCAACAGCAGAGACCACAGATTGAGCTATGTTTTGTTTGAGTTGTTCGAAAGCAGAAACAGCAGCAGGGTTTATGGGAAAAGTTTTAGATTGAACCAATGGTCTAATTTTTAATGAATAATTTTGGATCCATTTGGAGTAATGAGAAAAGAAGCCAAGTACTCGCTGGAGTGACGTTCCGTCCTCAGGAATAGGATGGTCTAGTAAAGGTTTGATTCGATCAGGATCAGGTTTGATTGACTTATTTGAAATTTCGCAACCAAGAATTCTGATGAAGGGGGAGCGGAAGTGGCATTTTTCATCGTTTAATGTCAGGTTATATTTGTTAACAACTTTGAGGAAACGTGATAGGTTTTGGTCATGCTCTTCTATATTCCTGCCGCATATAGTCACGTCATCCAGGTACGCGTAAGTGCCAACAAGATTATCATTCCGGATCAAGTCGTCCACTACCTGCTGGAAGGCAGAGACCCCATTAGTGACCCCGAAAGGTATTCTTGAGAATTGGTATAATTGATTATTCGCCTGGAATGCTGTTAAGGGTTTATATTCTGGCTTAATGGGTATCTGGAGGTACGCACTCCGCAGGTCTATGCTGCTAAACAAGGAATATTGTGAGACATTTTGAACAATGGTTTCAATGCGCGGAAGCGGGTATGCATCTAGAAGCGTGAAGCGGTTAATAGTCTGCGAATAGTCTATAACCATTCTTTTTTTATTATAAGAAATGGAGGTGACAAGAGGGCTCTCCAGGGCGATTGGCTAGGTTCAATTATCCCTTCTTGCAGCATTCGGTCAGTTTCAATTTGGATGAATTTGAGGTCATCAACCGAGTAAGTATGCTGTCTCGACTAGGTAGCAATAGGCTTCCACCCATCTGCGAGAGATGAAAACAAGGACACAGGGGCTATGGTTGCGATGGCTGGACTACAAATTCTCAGAGGCTCCCTCGGCACCCCAAATTGCAATTCCACAGCAGAATAGTATCTGAGAATGTCGTGGCCCAAAATGAGATCTGCGCAAAAGTCCTTCATAATAGATAAAGTTATGTTTTCGTAGTGGTAACAGTCGATATGGAGATCCAACGAGCAACGACCGATTATGTGAGATACGAGGGATGTAGATGCCATTGAGACTTTTCCACGATGGGTACTGAAGGATAATCGATGTTGTATAACTTTGCTATAATTTATAAAGCTCAGAGAACTACCCGTGTCGATGAGGGCGTGACACGGCTTCCCGTTCTCCAACACAGATTTCACAGCCTTGCTGACACAAGGGGGAGAGGCAGCAGACAAAACGGAAGCAATGAGGTTGCTCGTCGCGGTAGTGTTATTGGAAGCTTCCCGGGACGGCCTATTTTTGGATTTGCAGGCCTTCTCATAGTGCCCAACCTTGCCCCAACCCTTGCAGGTAGCGTCCTTAGCTGGACAAAGAGACCTTGGATGAAGCGAATTACTACCACAGAAATAGCACCTTCTATTGGACGATTTAGTGAGAGATGCCGTTGTCGGAGATTGTTCAGCCTGAGGATCCCTAGCGGAGGTTGAAGCAGCATTCAGATCAGTTGGAGGGAGGTCATAGGTTTTCGAATGTTTTTGTGACATCTCAAGTGACAATGCTTTGTACGCGTCATCCAATGAAAGAGTGGTATTCTCCAGAAGCCTCAGGCGAATCGTTGAAGAAATCAAGCCACTGATAAAGGAATCGCGAATGCAGTCTTTGCGGTTCTCCTGAGCGGTAACAGCTACAAACTGACAGTCTTTACTTAGTAAGTTAAGAACTTGCAGGTAAGTGTCAATAGACTCGTCTGAACGTTGTTTCCGCGTAGAAAGAGAGTGCCTAGCATACACTACGTTCTTAGGTTTCACGTACAGATTTTTTAACGTCTCAATAGCAGTGGCAAAAGTGGCACACTCGCTGAAGTAAGGGAAAACGGTAGGAGAAACGAAGTTGACCAAAAATTTACGCTTCTTCACATCGTCCAGTGAATCATCAACGGCTAGAAAATTATTGAAAGTTTCATACCAGTGATTCCAGTGTCGATCCGCGTCATGGGAGGATGGGTCCACGTCTAGGCAATCGGGCTTCATGAATTCGTCCATTCTCGTCGAATAAATTGTAATAATACGAGAAAATACCTTCCAAGGTCTTTATTCGACGAGAATTACACTGAGAATAAATCATAAAATAAAAACACATGATTTGTAAGATCCCTAACAACGCAAACACATGATTACAGTCTTAGTAATGGAGTGAATCATCACAGCTTGTTATGTCCAATTACCGGTAAACAATGTTGGACATGTAGATATAAATATAAAATAAATAAAAAAGTCTGGTAATAACAATAAATATGAGTGAGTAATAGTATAAAATCCTTCACGAAAACCTTTTTTTTTAAGGGAGTAATCTAAGCGAGCAAATCATAGACGTACCAAATCATCAGTGAAAAATCATCATCATCACAAACAGAATTATAGATGCAGTGGGGGAGAATACAATAAAATTTCACTTTTCGAGATGAACACGATTAAAAAATTTTGAAAATTATCACCATTTTGATTCACTCTTCTCAGGTGTCCGAGCTCCAACCCCCCCCCCCCCACACCCGTTTGCCCAACTGACAGTCCTACTGAAATTAATTCTATCTCGGCAATAATGTTAGGAAATTCCGACCGGCTTCCAGTGATATTTCGAGACATTAATTTCAATTTATTAATCCCTCATCCTTTTTTCATTTAAATTTCACACCTAAGTAAAATTAAAACAAATACTCTAGGACGGTAGTATAGTACCTCGAGTGGATACACTTTTCATTAAAATTGTTATTAAATAAAAAGTGCAAGTAATTACACAAGCACTTATGTCAAGTACCACTTATCTACTTATCTTATCTTGACTTAAAGATAGAATATTGTTTTGTCATTGGTGTCATTAAATCTACTTAAATTATTTAATCATTCATTTTTAATTATTTTATTTTCATTTTCCTTTATGACATCGAAGAAAATAATGAAAATAAAAACATATTTACTCACATGAAAATGTCCTACAATATTTAACATCCTTAAGAAAATACTTTTGTTATCTAACTGATTAATGAGCTAAAATTATTAATTAATCTACAATAGAGAAAATTAAAATAAGACCGTTTCATATTTTAATTTAAATCACAGTCAGGAATCATTACTGATATATTAATCTTTTAGCCCTCTTTGCAGATGACAAAGCGATCCTCTCCTCCCACTCTGATTCCAAAACGGTTGATGCTATTCAACAGTGGTGCAGCAAATGAAGATTTAGAATAAATGAGTCCTAATGCGTGTTTTGGGGCGCCAGGCTAGCTCAGGGGATCCGTACGGGTCTCGCAATCCTGACGCCGCGGGTTCAAATCCCGCCCAGGTCAATCTTTTATTTATAATATAGAAGCTTGTCCTGAGCCATGGGTGTTTAAAATGGGGTGGCAACCTGTAGATAGCCCCTCCNAAAAAAAAAAAAAAAAAAAAAAAAAAATAATGCGTGCAAGTAAATTTTCAACTAAAAAAAGATTCTTCTGATAATGTTACATACAATAACATCCCAATACCTCTCTCTGATTCAGTCTGTTACCTTGAGTGCCACCTTGACTCACGACTCAACTGGAATGAACATACTAAAATCAAACGACAAAACTCAACAGACGCCACGGACTATTATACAGCCTTATAAATAGGCAATCACAGCTCACAATAGAAAACAAACTTACCATCTACAAGACCATAATACGACCAATCTGGACCTACGGTGCGGAACTGTGGGGTGCCGCTAAGCCTTCCAATATCCAACGAATACAATCCTTTCAGTCCAAAATTCTTAGAGTAATTACTAACGCCCCATATTATGATTCCAACTCTACCCTTTATCACGACTTTAATATCCCTTTTGTGAAAGATCTCTTCTCTACCCGCTTTAAACTCTTCCATAGTAACTCCAATTTCATTCTAATCCGTATGCCCAAT
Source organism: Oncopeltus fasciatus (assembly GCA_000696205.2). Lineage (NCBI taxonomy): Eukaryota > Metazoa > Arthropoda > Insecta > Hemiptera > Lygaeidae > Oncopeltus > Oncopeltus fasciatus. The sequence goes on from KZ806975.1 coordinate 653,213, forward strand.
CCCTGTCGTCGGACTCCAATCCTCACAATCCTCCGCGGAGACTAAAACGGAGATGGCCTCGCGACCTCCTGGGCCTTAATGCCTAAACCAGGATTTCCCACTTCAATATTAATTTTTAATATAAATTAGAAAACTTGCATAATTTACGACACTTGTGCTTTACAAACTTTGGAACTTCCGGGAGAGCCTAAAATATTTTTAAAAACGTATAAAAAACAAATAATCCCACAACTTCCACCTAAAAGCCTAGGGCAAACTAGAGAATGCTTGTGCGACCATAGTTCTAGCAAGCCCATACTTTTTTCCCATTTAAGAATTATACTTATTAAGGCTAGAGTGCTCCCAAGAGGTCTATGGGAATCCTCTGGGTCATTAATAAAAGAAGCACAGGAAAGAAACCAACTGGAAGTAGAGAAAATTGGGCCTAGGACCTGTAATCGAGGAGTCCCGCGCCTATACTAAAGGACCACCCTGTTTCCGCTTAGGTTTTTACAAATGATAAATTATTAAATTCTCACACCTCAACAACCTTCTAAGGATTAACCTACAAGATAATCAGGATAACAAATCGAATGACCACTTTAATTAAGCATGGGTCAAGTAAAAAATATAGATTTTCATAATAGAAAATAAATTATATAATTATATAAATATAATCATCATTATGACCATTCTATATTATTGAAAAATGGTCATAATGATGGCACAATATCAGAATGATAACCAAGGTTTACCATATAGTAGAATGATGAGTGAGGGTGAGCAATATTTTATGAGAATATTCGCCATACTCTCGGTTATAGTAATTTAAGCGTTCGTGAAACCAAATCTTAAAAATAAATTTAAAAAATTTAATATCATTAAAAAGTAAAAATGATTTTTAGATTTCCATCTTGAAATGTTGATTAAAATAATGAAGTGTTTATATTTTCCAAATAAAAAGAGTAAGATTCAATATCTTAATAGTCCATTTAGTTTATTTACCTTGCTAATTAGCGATAAAAATATATAAAGAAATTTATTCTTTCAGCCAGTCAAAATGACAATGCTATTCGCCATACTTTTGTTGACAGTGGTTGTACCAGCCCTAGGCAGTGCTCCAGTGGTGAAGACTCGACTGGGTGATGTCCGAGGACAAACCTTTCTATCCAGGTCAGGGAGAGAGTATATGGCCTTCCTTGGGATACCCTACGCCAAGGCTCCAGTTGGCCAACTCAGATTTAAGGTGAGATTTGTTTTATTACAAAAATGATCCCAAATTCACCATGCACTTTGTTACTGGTTGTAGTAGATGGCTTTTAGTCTTGTAAAAGACTCTTCTGGGGGATGTCCGAGGACAAACCCTTCTGTCAAGGTCAGGGAGGGAGTACATGGCCTTCCTTGGGATACCCTACGCCAAGGCTCTAGTTGGCCAACTCAGATTTAAGGTGAGCTTTGTTTAATTACAAAAATTATGACAAATTGGCCATGCACTGTGTGTCTGGTTGTAGTAGATGGCTTTTAGTCCTGTAAAAGACTCTTCTGGGAGATGTCCGAGGACAAACCCTTCTGTCCAGGTCAGGGAGGGAGTACATGGCCTTCCTTGGGATACCCTACGCCAAGGCTCCAATTGGCCAACTCAGATTTAAGGTGGGCTTTGTTTTATTGCAAAAATTATCACAAATTCACCATGCACTTGGTTAGTGGTTGTATTAGATGGCTTTTAGTCCTGCAAAAGAATCTTCTGGGGTGTATCCTAACACCAAGACTCCTCGGATCTATGAAACGTCTTACACTTAGGCTCCCTAATACCTAGGATATATTACGCTAAAACTTCCGATATAACTGAGGTTTCTTAAGCCAAGGCTCCCCCAGATCCCTTTTTATCTTACATTTAGATGCTTCAGATTAATGGGACATATTACGCCATGGCTGATAACATATCTAGGACATTTTCACTAAGGCTCTCCAGAAACCCGAGGTATTTTGCGCAATTCCTCCTCTGACCTTTTCGACATCTTATGCAAAGCAGATTTATATATGACATTTCGGAATACCTCGAGAAAAAAAAATCAAATTCAACATTAAATTTCCCTCTCTAAACTGTATCTATAAGTATCTACTATCTATATTTGAGAGTGATAAACTTTATGTATCGTCTTTTCGTGTGATCTAGGTTTATATACTTATTCTCATGGCATGCATAGAAGTTTTATTTTGTCGATTATTCAATACTCAATCAAATCTCATTGTAATCGAGATCTTATCCAATTATGAATAAAACAAAAGACATGGGACAAAATATATTTTACACTACTGACACATATATACGATTAGAGCATTGATGTTCTATTTCCTATGGACATTTAATTTCTTAAGTGCTTGAAAGGAAAGTTAACACTTAAAAAAAATGAATAAAAAGATGTGATGCAAATTTATTTAATCAAATATCTTGTTTTTCTTGTCCCAGTTCTTGTTGGCCACCTATTGGCCACTCCAGCCAATATTAAATAAATAATAATAAATAATTTAATAAAAAAATGCTAACAGAGGTATAATTCACACCTACTGAAATATCTTTTTTAACAGATTTCTGCTAGAGAAATCATGCTATTCTCATTGGCACCATGACATTTGAAATATTTTAAAGGATCGTCAATGGAGCAAAAAATATTCTAAATAAATACTTTTAATAGTCTATATTTATAAGAACATTTAAAAATGTATTCATCAAGCAAAAATTAAAAAAATTATTATACCAAATTAATATTTAAGCTTCTTTTTTAGAAACTGTTGCATGACTTCGATAATGAATAAAATTGGTCATGGGAGAAGAGGAGAGAGTGAAGAGGGGGGGGGGGGTTAAGAGGAAGACCAACATTTAAAATATTAGTATCTTACCATACCATCTATTATCCGTCTTCATTGGTTTCTGCAAACCATCTTCTGTTGGCTCAATAAAGGAGATTACAACTAATCCCCGCCACAAACAATACCTGTAATAATGGACACTGACCCTTATAACTCTCGCGTTTGACAGACCTTATCGCCGACAAAGCGACCGTTATAGCTAAACGACTCTTATACCTGACGTATCTGACCGACCCACAGAATACAAACGCAGTTGAATACAGACAGTGACAGTGAACACATATATTCGGCCACGAGGATGGACAATGTCCGAAAGCGCTCGCCAACGGAGGATGGTTTATAGAAACCAATGAAGACGGATAATAGAAGTATGATAGTTCTATATTCATCGGTAGTTATAACAACCCATTAGATTATTTATTAGTATCTTCGTTATTATTAATGTTATGGAAAAAATGTATAAATGAAAAAAAAAAGTATAAATACAAGATAATATAAAAAGTAAATAATATAAAATTTCTTTAAGAAGTGTTAAGCAAGTCCTCGTATTTTTATAAAATTGAAACCAAATTCGGTATTTAGGCTTTACATTTTAAACTATTGAGAAAATTTATTTTTGGTTGAATTGGGATGAGGGTAAAGAAGAGGGGTTATAATCGTAAAGGAAGAAGTTTAGAATTTTAATTAAGATGGTGAGCGCTTCTCTCAGGCTTAGTGGCCATGCATTTTATTCTCATTGTTCTGTTTCTCTTGTAAATTAAATTTCCTTATTTACTCTTATTTATATCCACCTTTAATGTAACATGTGAAATTTGTTAGACTACGAAGCTGCTGCAGACATTTCTCATAGATCTCGTTGATTTTCCAGCCTCCAGAGAAGCCAGAACCCTGGAGCGGAGTCTGGGACGGGACACGTCAAGGAGCCCACTGCATTCAGTACATGGACGGTAAAGAAAACTGCCTCTTCTTAAATGTCTTCACTGCTAATGTGAGTACTTAAATCAGATTTTTTTTAAATTAAAAAAAAATATTAAACAAGAAATTCATGAGATATTTTGTAAGGATTAAATTAAAGGACCTTTTTTTTCTTTTTTTGCTTTCCCCTATGCTTGCACCTTAGTGTAGAGGAGCTCTAAGCCTGGATTGTCAACCTGAGGATGTTCGCTATATGCCACTGAATCAGGTGTACTCCCCTGCGATCCTCTGGACAACTGGCTCCCAGGATATTTAAGTCCACTCAGAGGAAAGGGTGGACGTTCTTGATGGCCCTCATGGCTCCAAGAGCCTCCTTGGAATGACTTCTAAGGAGGGACCTCCATCCTCCACCAGGACGATGGGCTTCCTAGTGGACATGTTTTAAGGACAGGAGTTAAAGTAAAAGAGCAAGGAGACATAACTCATGTATTATTAGTAATTTAGTCAACATTTCTTGAGTTGCTACTGATATCCGATGTGACGTGTCCCAAGGACATTAAGAATAAAACGTGATGGACGAAATTGATAAATTAAATGGTTAATTCAGAAAATATGGGGTAAGCCTATGACCTTCAGATTAGAGAATATTTCTAATTAAAAATTTATGAAATACGCCGTGTGCGCCATTACTTAGAAATAGGTTAGACTAAGAATATGTATTATGTTTCATCAAAGAGATACATACATACAAATAAAGGTTTCATGATACTTAACCTATCTGATCTAATATCGGCCATAATGTTCAATGAATGTACTGATATAATACCGAATTAAGTTAATCTATTTTTTTTTGTCATGCAGTTTCTTATGAGCTAACTGGCAAATGAATGGACAATATGTTCGATCCGCTTCTTCAATTCAGAGACGATGAAAAATTGAAGATATCTTGATCCACATTCAGTAAATGTGCTAAAATGTGAAATGATACAAAAGGATTGAGAATAATATAAATAGAGCCTGTCACGTAGGAGTGCATGTTGAGGGATAATTTGCATTTGAACTTTTCAACTCATGAAATACTCCACGCTTATGGAACATATAATTTATCAATAAACAGATCTGCGTTGTGTATCGTTGCGCTAAAATAAATATTTCTTACGCCCGCTATATATATATATAT
>KZ806975.1:661308-678693 GCA_000696205.2 Oncopeltus fasciatus
ATATATATTTATATAAGAACAGGTGTGAGAAAGAGTGAAGTGTCAATGAATAAAATTTTCGGTGAGATTTTTTGCCCTTTCGTTTGAGAGGAGTGATGAGGGACTGGGAGAGTCACTTCACTTGTCACTGAAGAATGGCGAGAAGTCTCCCCGAAAATTTTACAGTTGTAATTATTTATTTGTGAGTTCACTACAATCTTTTTTCCTCCTGTTCTTATATATATAATTTAGTGGCTATCATTTTAATCGTAGAAAATATCAAAAATTTTTTTAAAAATCTGTCATGAAAACAACCTCAATGGCTCATTCCTTCATAAATTGTTATGCAGACGGGTTGGGGCAGAAATTCATAAATTTCTTCTTAAAAGATAAAAATATTAAACAATAAACATTTTATATTATTAGTGGAAGAGCCTACTTATAGAGTAAAACAAATTAATAGCGATGGACCCCTGCCCATTACGGCTAAGGAGAGAGATTTTGTCATAAAGTTAACTATTTTAGAATAATTTTCACTGGTATATTCATCACAAAAATTTTACAAATTTCATTATCTATGAGGAAACAATTTTACAAAAAGGTGGTTTTTTTTCAGGTATTCCAAAAAGTGGATCCGATGCTGACATTCTCTCCGACTCTAGAAGAACCAGGCCCTGATGCGTTTCTCGTCTCTAAAGTCAGCGATTGGGAACACAATCCCGTACCCCTCATATCCATCTTGTCTTCCGCAGAAGGCCTCATGAGAACAATGCGTATGGAATTTCATAAGAATTTATCACGCTTTTGAGAATGTTTTTTTTCTTTTTCTTCGCTCATTATAGAATTTTTTATTTTATTTTGCAATATTTGGTTTGGTGTGAAATTTATACCAGACGGTCGTAAAAATAATATAATAACAAAAATGCAAAATCCATTGTACAAGGGGTTCCAGTGAAAACGGGTTGTGTGTTATCGATATCACAGCTTCATCATCAGTGCTAGAAGCTGGTCTACGTCTACTCGAGTAGACCTCATGCTGGATGACCAAGTGTTTTTCTCAAATCCCACCATATCAAACATAATATGGTCTGTTGTTTGGAATAGTTCGTATTAATATTACTAATAATAATATCAATGCGTATTAATTGGACTTCTACAGACCTACGGGGTTTGGGTGCCAGGAGATGAGGACAAATTTAATCATCCACCAATAGCTCAGAATGAGAATTGGAAGAGTATTTTGTAAGGGGGGAGGGGTGGGAAGTATGTAGTATAGAAGTTCATGAAAACTAAAAAGACGGTTAAATACCAAATTTGGTATCATAATTTTTAAATGCTGTAGCACATAGAAACAATATATATATGTATATTCTTTTTGCTTCTCCAGTGAAGGATCGTTGAAGATCCGTTGAAATTTTCAAATGTCCTCTCATTGTCATAAGGTGAATAGCTGAATTTCACAAAGAAATCTGATTAAAAAAATAAATAAAAAAAACATCAGTCGCAAGTCCTTAGAAGTAGAACAAAATTTTGCAATTCATCAATTAGAAGGTTCAAATCTTGCCCTGAGCAACTTATTAAGAAGCTTGTCCAAAGTCATGATGTTTAGAAAAGGATGGCTACTTGTAGATAGCCCCTCTCTCCATGACCCAAAAAATGCTTGAATGAGGGGTTTAAAATAAAAAAATAAAAATCTAAATATCTACTAGAAAAGTTTATAGAATGAACTATGTGTCATTAGAATTTGTATAAAATTTATTTTATACAAATCTTCCATGAAAAAGCTTATTAAGGAAACTATTTAAGAAAGTATCTAAGAGTGCTGAGTAACTCTCTTTTTTAATAGAGAAACCAAATTTTTTATTTAATCTTCATTATACGAAATATTTACAGTTACTGTAAGAGGCTTGTCTTGTCATAAAACATATGACTTAACCTGTACAATTAGTTTGTTATCGCTCCTCATAATGAAACGCATTGTAATAGTTCGAAACAATTATTATACGAGGGAATAGAACAAAAATCTATCTGTCAATTATGGGATAATACACCAAAACTAAATTAATATTTATTTGTAATAGATTACTTTTTAATGACAGCTTCAAAGAACAATTTTTAAGCAGTGCTATACAGTTGCATTCTAAATGTATGTACATTTATTATATTTGTTAAAATTTACCTTAATTTTGCCAATAAGTTAAAAAAATGGTTAAATTTAACTAAGGATTTTGGGTTTATTTTTTCATTAGGCATACGTTAGATCGAATTGAGCTTGCTTTCACTTCTTTCTTTTATGCCTTGATTTGATATATTTTTTCATATTTTATACATTAAGCAAAGAATAAATAACTTCCAAGATGTAATATACATTAACTAATTGTATCTGACGCTTAGACATTCTTTGAAAAGTTAGAGCTTTATGGATGACAAATTAGGACAAAAGTTAGGTATTTTAATAAATTCACGTGGTGTTATTAATGTAATAAATATTCCTGCAGCAATGTTAGAAAGCATTAATGGCGGGATAAAAGAGCTGTCAGACAGGTTCAGTGAAGTGGCTCCTGTCTCCTTGCACTACTGGGCCTCTGCCTCGCATCCTGACGTGGTGACCAAGAAGATCTGGGACTTCTACTTCCCAGGAAAGCAGGAGATAACCAAGGAGGACTTCGTCAACTTGACAGAAGTAAGTATCTCATCACCACGTGATTCTGATCTGCAGTAATATCAGCAGCTACCAAACCCAATCAGAAACAGTGCACCTGAATAAGGGAATTCGCTAACGCATCTTCCTTGGGGAACAACAACTCGAAGGGAAGGATTTAATCCCAATTGGTTCAGGGCCATTTCTCTATCGGTTCCAGACCCTCTTCTTCGCGTTCCTATGTATGAAACTGTTACAAGGCTCTATGAGTTGGTATAACCATCTCTTCCGTGTCGTTTTCCTCATGTCTACATCCACCAAAGTAGGTTTGTCCATTCTTTAGCCTTGCAGGATCGACAAATCCACATCAATTCCTTTAATAAGTTATCGATCTCTATGTAGGCATAATCTTCTTCAAGCTAGCGTTTAACGAAGCTATGGAGTGGAGGTCTATACTTTAAGTGGGTATAGATCAAGAAGGCAGCCAATTCATAAAAAACGAGTATTCTTTAGAAGCACTAATTTGATAACACCTGATTGTCACCCAATTTTCAAGTTTTCTTTATGGCATTCTGAGAAATCCATCCTCAAGTATTTCTGATTCAAAAACTCTTTTCTTGGGTTTCAGCTTCATCCTCATTGTGTTTGAGTAAAAATTGCATGATCTATATCACAATTTAATTTTCATCTTAAAAAAAGTTCCGCAAAATTTCTTTTAACAAGTTATAAAATAATGAAGGCATAATTAGAAGAAAGATCATGTTTTTAAAATTATTTTTTAAATATTTAATGTACATTAATTGTCTAAGCAGTTATTCGAAACACTATCCATTCTTTGAAAAAACATGCCACACTCCAGACAGACTCCACCATAAAAAAAAAATATTCCTGATACTATTTCGTATTCCAAAGATGTAAAATAGCATCAGACAAGATTTAAAATGGTTTTGCTCGTGTACCCCATAGAAAAAAGAAAGTGTGGGGGACCGTAGATATTTATTTGCGGCCATCTTGAATTCCTATACTTTTAAATATTACGGATTCGTAATTTATAACAATAACAGTCACAGTAACTGTTAGTTTGGCTACTTATATTAAATCAAATCTGAATTTTCTATGCTCTATCCAAAAAAAAAAATTTATAAATAAAAAAATTAAAAAATAGTGCCTGAGTGGGACAAGTCCTGTTCTTCTAGCACTAGTAAATACTTCTATTGTAGTTGTAATACTATAAGCGATTCTAATGATATATAAAAAAAAAAATTTATGCCGAATTGGTAATCTCTTAAATATTAACATATCTGATAATGAATTTCATTAATGCTTCATTGATATTTGTACAACTTTTTAATGTTATTAATACTTTATTTTATTTAAAATTTAGGTATCAGTCTAAATTATGATGATTTCAAAGATTATTATTAATTCGTTTTCCAATAATATTTAAATAAAATTATTAAAAATTATTATAAAATTATATCATTTGAAATTTACCTTATTTAAAAGAAACATATAGGCATCATCACTTGTACAGTGCACTATAATTGGAAATGGTACTGAAATGAGGGGATACAAGCAGCTGTCCCGATATCGATAAAGATTGGCCGAGATATCTATATGCGACCAATGCGCACTGTCCTACTGTCAACTGTCTACTAGCAGAATGCTGGTTATAGAAATGTCGCAGATACCTAACCGCTGGTGACGTCATAGAATATGGTTGCGACCAATCCCAAAGGTTGTATAAGGGTTTCTTAGGCGAATTTCCTAGTAACCAAGTCTACAGAAGAATGCCTGTGAGAGGGCTCCTCCCCCCCTCCCCCCACAATCCAGGATTATCTTTTGACTTTTATTCAATAGAATATTTTCAGGGGATCCGTACGGGTCTCGCAATCCTGACGCCGCGGGTTCAAATCCCGCCCAGGTCAATCTTTTATTTATAAATGGAAGCTTGTCCTGAGCCATGGGTGTTTAAAATGGGGTGGCAACCTGTAGATAGCCCCTCCCTTCAATGACCCTAAGTGGTTGCAAGGGAGGCTAACACAGCAAAAAAAAAAAAAAAATTCAATAGAGTATTGACCGGACATGTAATATGTAACATGAATGTAACTCAGATTATGAGCTAATAAGCGAATTTCTTCAAAATTTGTGTTGCGGTTTTAAAAACTATTTTTATTTTATTTTTGACACTTATATACATTTGAACAAGCATTAATGTGATTAGAAGCGAATATCCTTCATAGCGGAGTTAGCAACATTGTATTTATTTATTTTAAGGTTTAATTTATTGTTTAACCTTTGACCTCTAGAATATTAGGACATGTAACATAAATGTTGTCGTCTAGTTCGGGTTATAATCCCCCTCCACCATTTCATTTTCCTGCCCCCTTTCTATTATTATGTGTTTGAGGATTATATTTAGACCAATGACCCATTATGAGGAAAGGGTGTATAATGAAACTAAGCTGTAAAATAATATGGAAGGAAATTACCACTTAACCGTATCATGACGCAAGGGGTGCGCCAGATAGCGAATTTCTTCAAATTACGAATTGAGTATCTGTTTATTTATTTTAAGATTTCATTTAACCTTTGACCTAAAGAGTATTTGTTGAAAATGCTGTAACATGTAACCTAGGTGGTGGGGAAAGTAGCGAATTTCATCAAAATAATGTTGTGGATATAGTATTCCGGATGATATACGATAGCTATCTGTCTCCCAAGTGCACTGCCTCTGTAATTCTGCCAATCCGATTAAAACTATCACGGCTTCACAAATAAGCGCAAGTGCGTCCGGCCTGACCTTTATTTCTATCTACTGCATTGAATATTTATTTATCTATTTATTATAAAATTATATTATCAGATTGCATTTATACATATCAGAGACTCATAATAAAACTGCTTTCACTAATACAATTTTTAATATTTTATGTTCTTCCACAATTATTGACTGGATAATTAAGGATAATTTCAGTTTTAATTGAATCATTGAACATTTAATCTATAAAAAAACCTAAATTTCTTTCTTTCAGATGTACAGTGACGCTTGGTTCAACTATGGCATAATGAAAGGAGCTAATCAACACAAAGGTGACGTTTACTTCTGGTGGTTTGACTACATATTTAACGGGACTGGAGCAGAAAAATTCAACATTGGTAAATTTCAAATACATTAACTAAATATTTGTAAGCAAATTAAAATATATTAAAACCATTTCATACATGATACAGAGTCCTTAATAATTACGGTAAATATGTCGCTCACATGTCACCCGCATGACACACTATTAAAAATGGCCGTCGCACTGGACCTTTGTAAAATTAAGAAGACATTCCACGTTTTGATAATGTTGAATAAAGATAAGTGTAAATTACTATAAGATTAATTGATCTGCAAATGTCGAAAAGGGAATTAAAGATGGAAGGAGGCCCTTCAGTCCTTCTTGTAATGTTTATAAATATTTTTCCTAACATTAACTTAACTTAACCACTTCGTAAGACTTTTATTGTTTATTTTGGAATTCTTGTAAAGCCCCATCCCTTTTGCAGTTCCCAGTTTTTCATAAAAATTGTGGAAATATATTTCCTATATATTATATATAATTTAAATTGTCACGAAAAAGAAAAGAAAAAAAAAAGCTACTCAACTCTCATGAAATTAAATTTTAATATGACTTTTTTTAATATGCTTGTTTTCCGCAATTTTAATCAACAAAAAGTATGCTAAAATTACATTACATTTCTGATTTAATTTCTGTAGGTCATTCTCATTTAAGTAAATCGATACCAGAAGTGGGGGTTGCATGACATGAAAAGTTCTAATATTCATTTATTGCAATATTAAATCGGTAGACATACTTTTATTTCTGAAAGCATTCTGTAAACATATTGTTGTCTGAAGTTCAGATTATATACTGATGAACAGCTGAGTCATATTTTACTACAAACTGAGAACTTCCTGATTGTTAACACCTATTTGCTATTGGAAATGGGGGTTGTTTCAGGCAGGAATCCCCCCCCCCCGCCCTTCTCAATGAAGTCGTAGAATTTCTCTAACTACGTCACAAGTTACATCTAGCTTTCCCACGGATACAGCTGACTGCCAACATCTGCACTTTTATACTACATAAGCCCAGCCATATTCTATAACACTCTCTTTCGCTCTCTGATGTTCTGCCAGTCATTACGCCCGCGTAGCTATTTGTAATAAAGTTTCTTTTTAAAAAGCCGTATTATTCTTTATAATAAAATAAAACTACAGACCATTTCAACTACAATGATAATAAGCCTCTCTCTGTGTTTATGTTTCTTTGATTCAATTGAAATGTGTCTATGAATTTGTCTTTTTTTTTGTTAGAAATGAAAGCAATTCTCATTTTGATATCCTTCCTATTAAGAGAAATTTATTTTAGGGGCTAGCCATTGCGGAGATGGAAATTTTATGTGGGAATATCCCGGAGAACAGGAATTACCCAAAGAGTACCTTGATATCTCTAAAAAATATGTTAAAATGATCGCCAGATTCATGGAGACTGGGTAAGTACTCAAAAAAACTATATTTATCAATAATTTAAATTTCAAGACATGCACTAACGAACGTCTATGACTCTTTCTAGGCTGTAATCAGATACAAATATCAATACATCTTACAAATATAGAATTTAGTACGTTTGATGTGAGCAAATATTTTACGTATGCTATTCATGTACGTATCTACTTACATAATTCTGATAATCCAGGGGAAAAGAAGAAACCAAAGATAAGCTCTGTGTAACTCCTGTAATGAGTGTTCCGACCAGAATGCAATTTCGAGGCCGGAAACTACCCTGCACTCTATGGGGGGTGCGGGGTTTTATTTGCCTGTTCCCACTTGAAAATGGCAGTGGAGTCGAATCCTTTATTACAGAGGAAGAAATAAATAATTTATTCGCATAAATAAATATACTCACTGTACGGTTTGCTTTAGCTTAATTCCAATCTTAAGGTGGGGCTGGTGTTGTCCTGCGTCTCGACAATTCAGCCAAAATTATCAGAGAGAATCAATTTTTTTTAGCGATAAATGCTAAAATTCAATTAAACAAATTTTTTTCATGCGACAGGATCCATAAACTTTATGTGGCCATTCTATAAAAGTTGCGGTTTGTGAAGACGTATTTTTTTTCTTCTTTGCTGTACCGGAGCGAAGTTTTCTATTTAAGGTAACTTTAATTACTATTTAATCAGAGTTAAATGTTTACGGAACTTATAGCCCCCTCATTAGGGCCCAGGAATCTTCAAGGAGTGAAGTCTAGATGTGGATTCAATAAATGTTCATAAAGCCTGGGAATAGTCGACATGTAGACTCGCGCGTTGAAAATTTCCGAGTGTCTCGAAAGAGTATGCTATAACTTCCGAAAACGTTCAGCTTTTGTTTCGATGGTAAATTGAACTCTTGAGCGAAGTTGACCATTTTTTCGAAAAATTGAAATTTTGAATTTCTCTTAAATTCGTCTTGTCATGGAATTGTTTAAAAATATATATCTTCATACACACATGCTTTATTTCAAGTAAAAATATATACTAGTTTATTTATTTTCCCACTCTTGATAAATTTCTGGATACCTGGAAATTCCAGTCTCTAAGGCTGACTTGTTTGGATTTGAACAGTGTATATAGTATTTGGAAGGTGACCTGGATTGGGTTATTTTTTTAAAAACGTACACTAATTATAGCTGGACCGATTGGTAAACAACGTTTTACCAATGAGACTAATTGACAATATATATATATATATATATATTATAACTGAAGTTGATACCATTGTTTGCCTATTAAATAAAAATAACCCAATCCAGGTCANATTATTTATTCTTATATTATTTCATTTATTTAAATTTTTTTTACTTAGAAAAATTTATCTATTGTATATAAATTATTTTTCCTTTTGTTAGGTGTCTTGGTACAAAAAACACCGTAAAAATCATGGAATAATCAATCAAGTATGTGTGGTATTACCCGTAGGAATATCAAGGTGCATTTCAGAACCTCAATTTCATTTAATCAGGATTCAAAATATTTGAAAATATGCATATTGAATGTCAAATTTTGATATTTTAAGTTGTTATCGACAAGAAATGGATGCATTACACACATGACACATTTTTTTCCTCCTTTCTACCGAAAATATTACAAAGGCGGAAAACAATTTTTTTTTTTATAATTTCAGGAAAAAGTAGTTTTTCCACGGACCTTCTAAGCAATAATCAAATGTTGGGAGCTTAGATGTCTATGTGAATATATGAAATANAAAAGTTGGCTAAAATAAAAACTTTAATGGTTGCAAATTAATTTTTAATTCTTCTACTCTCAAGACCGAATTCCTGACAATCCTCTCTTCATAAAACTCGACGGTTAACAAATTTACCTAAAAAAAAAAAAAAAAAAAAAAAAAAAAAAAGAATTTATTCATCAATCCAATATTACATTAACGATCAAATAGTTTTGATCGGAGTCGGTTACAATAAATCGGAGGAATCACTACAATTATCACTTATGTTCACTAAGTAAATAATATTAAATAGGAGAACCTCGGGATAGGCTTGATACAGAGCCGAAACCCTGACTGCGCCAGTTATATTGGTTTCGATGGATGGTTACTTTAAAAAAAAAAGAATTTATTCATCAATCCAATATTCTTTAACGATCAAATAGTTTTAATCGGAGTCGGTTACAATAAATCGTAGGAATCACTACAATTATCACTTATGTTCACTAAGTAAATAATATTGAATAGGAGAACCTCGGGCTAGGCTTGATACAGAGCCGTAACGCAGACTTGCTTGAGAGGGTCTCTGGGAAGATGAGGTAGGACTAGTTGGAGTGGGGGGAGCTTCTGGGTACAGAACTGACTATATATGACTATTTTATGTGGATTGAGTAGGATATGTCAATATAACGTGTATGTATATAAAAAAAAAAGCTACTCAACTCTCATGAAATTAAATTTTAATATGACTTTTTTTAATATGCTTGTTTTCCGCAATTTTAATCAACAAAAAGTATGCTAAAATTACATTACATTTCTGATTTAATTTCTGTAGGTCATTCTCATTTAAGTAAATCGAAGCCNAACCTTGTCATGTTTTTAGCTTCCCTTAAGTAGGTTCAGTTGAGCTTAAAAAAATATTTTTCAAAAGTCAAGTCATTGTAAGAACCTGAATATCTTGATTACCTTCTGAGCAATCTTCTCTATAAGAGAAATATATCCTTTCATTTAGATATATACAATTAACAGAGGACTACTGGTTTACATTGGCAGGATTCCGAATATCCCAGGGACTGAGGAGGCGTGGCCAAAGTGGACATCCCAGAGAAAGAACTACTTGCAGCTGGACAAGAATGGATTTTCAATGAAAGAAGGACTTCTTCAGGAGAGATATCGATTCTGGGACAGTCTCGGATCGCAGGATAGGTTCGATTAACTTTTGGCTACAGCGTACCGAAATTCACAAGTTTCTTAAAAGATTGCTTTTGCCAATGAGCGTGCAAGAAAGATGAATATGCAATTTTTTCCCTCGTGGAATTAAACTAATCAAGAATAATTCAAATATTCTTCTTAATATGTTCATTTTTATTGTAAATATATCCTTTATTCATCAAAAAGTTGTATACATATTTATTTATCACACTAATACATATCGCTAACAACCACTAAGAATGTACCTCTTCAATTAGCAATATAAAAGGAGATTTTTCCAATGTAGTTGATTTATAACTAAGTTCTTTCTGTTGACAATAAGGGAGGGTTTTTTATGCGCCTGAAGATGGCTCTTTAAAATATTTGAGAAGATAAGAAGTTTTTTCTGCTCGTTAAGCTTCAAAAGCTAATAGCCATACTTATTTTTAACAATAAATGTACAAATAAAATGAAAAAAAAAATAAATAAAATGACGTCATTTTCAAAACCATCCTACAAATTTGTATCCATCCTACTTAATAGATATAATAAAAATCTGTCACACAGTAAACTGTGAAGATATCTATTGTTCCATTGACAGTGGACTATAATTTATATTAAATTGTAAATTTAATCTTACAACTCCGTAAAAGCAATTGGCGTAAAAATAAGAGATCACTAAGGTTAGTTAAAGAATGTACATTAGATAAGAACAAAGGAAGTGATTATCTATCCCAGTTATATTTGTAAATATCTTCCCTAATGAGCGTTTTTTCGTATACAAAAATATATTATGTAAATGTAAGAAAATTACACTTAACACCTATTATGCTCGTCTACCTTTTTGTAAAACTAATAAAAACCAAGGTCTATTTAAATTTTGATCCTTTTCTAATATCTTCTTCTAATCCGATTTCTGCGTAAATATACATTATTTTACCACTGGAAATTGAATTTTTAAAAAAATGATATGTAGGGACCAGTATGAGCGTCGCATATGCTAACCTTTCAGCTAATAATTATTTTTTCAAAATTTATTACATTTATACTCGATAAACATTTTCAATGGTGGCAGGGCACAGAGGGTTTTTTTCCTTGTTTCTAATGACCCAGAGGATTCCTGTTGCAGTCCCAGGGAAAACTAGTCTTAATTAGTAACCATTCTTCGTCGAATGAGAAGATATCAGTCGGCCAGAACGGTGTGCTGGCCAACGCCTTCTCTAGTGTGCTGTGTGTCGAGAACCCATCAGTAGCATGTATTTCCCCTATAGGCTAGTAGCGGGACAGTTTTTTTTTTTTTTTTTTTATTAAATTTTATTTATTATTTTCTTAAATAATTTTATAAAAATATATTTACGAAGGCAACTTTCAAAACAAATTCTGCAATTAGTCATCTATTTGCAAAACATGGAAGAATAAAATGAAATCCAATGAAATAAATATAGTAGAAGATATTCAAAGAAGATCAAAATTTATATTTATAACATCTTCGCTGTTATTTGAGTAACGGAAAAGCTTCCAGGATTTAATTGGTGTAATATATAATTCACTATCGTTCATCCCTTATATTGTTTTTACTAAAAAACGCTTATATTGTAAAAATGTAAGAATGTAACTACAGTGAATGAGTGCTTCTGCCCTGTTCTTTCCCAACTGGTCTAAAGCATACTTTAGTGATCATATCTCTTATACTCTTTGTTCACTCAAGATTTAAAAAATAAATAAAAAATTGTTGTTTAATCATAATTATAAATCTTTAATGAAACAAGGGAAATGTGCTTACATTTCTAAACTCTTGTGTGAAGGACTTTTCTCAAATTATTGTGGTGAGAGAATGCAGAAGTATTTATATTCAAGTTCTTAATTTTATTATATTAACTCAATGATGATATGAATCTATGACATGGCAATATGAAGCAGGAGTAAAAAAATTTGTTTACGTTGCAACGGGTGCAATATTTACTTTAGACCAATGAGAATGAATAGAGAATTGTTTATTTTACATAGGGATATTTAAAAAAAAAAAAATATGAGAATGGGGGTTTACGTGAGCCATAAATATTAATTTCATAGCTTAAAAGCAACAGTTACTTGTTTTGTTTTTTTCAATGATAGTTGCTTTTCGGCAAAAGAAGAAGGTTGAGTTTGTTATTAAAGTAAGTATCACAATTAGTATAATACGATAAATGATTATGAAAGTTCATTTAATGCTTATTAATAATAAAGTAAGCAATTTGTTTAGTTCATATGGTTCCGGCACGACTGAATTTTTTTTAATGCTTTTTTTATGGTGATTTCGTTTTAAATTTCCCCCCAGTTCTTATCTAGCATTTTGTATTTAATAACCAGATACTCAATGATATTTCCATATCAGTAACAATTATCCTATCAAAAAAATTTTAATTGATACGAGTATATAAAGATTTTAGTTCAATTACAGTACAGTTAATTTAAACAATGCTACCCGCTATTCTGTTGATTTTCGTATCAGAAGCATTGGCACATGGCGGTCCTGTAGTGAAATCACCTCTGGGTGATGTCCGAGGACAAACCTTTCTGTCCAGGTCAGGGAGAGAGTACATGGCCTTCCTTGGGATACCCTACGCCAAGGCTCCAGTTGGCCAACTCAGATTTAAGGTGGGCTTTGTTTCATTACAAAAATTATGACAAATTCACCATGCATTTAGTGATTGGTTGTAGTAGATGGCTTTTAGTCCTATAAATACCTTTGGATACCCTACGCCAAGGCTCCAGTTGGCCAACTCAGATTTAAGGTGGGCTTTGTTTTACTACAAACATTATCACAAATTCACCATGCATTTAGTGATTGGTTGTAGTAGATGGCTTTTAGTCCTGTAAAAGAGTCTTCTGCGGGATGTCCGAGGACAAACCTTTCTACCCAGGGCAGGGAGGGACTACATGGCCTTCCTTGGGATACCCTACGCCAAGGCTCCAGTTGGCCAACTCAGATTTAAGGTGGGCTTTGTTTTATTACAAAAATTATCACAAATTCACCATGCACTTGGTGATTGGTTGTAGTAGATGGCTTTTAGTCCTGTAAAAGACTGTAAAAGGGGATGTCCGAGGACAATTCCTTTTGTCCAGGTCTGGGAGAGAGTACATGGCCTTTCTTGGGATACCCTACGCCAAGGCTCCAATTGGCAAACTCAGATTTAAGGTGGGCTTTGTTATATTACAAAAATAATCAGAAATTCACCATGCACTTTGTGACTGGTTGTAGTAGATGGCTTTTAGTCCTATAAATACCTTTGGATACCCTACGCCAAGGCTCCAGTTGGCCCAACTTAGGCTTTTATTAATCATTATTAAAATATGTTCCTCTGTTCGCTATACGTGTGGTTACTTTAATTATAATTGTAATATGTATTCTTGTAGATTTTGTAGCTCTGGAACATAGTAATTTTAAACCCGAAAGAATTACCTCAAAAACTGCCTCGTAAATTTTGTTTAAAATGCTATTATATAATCTTACAACTATTCGCAAATTTTCGATGCCAATTTATACACTAAAATTTTTTGTTGGGGTGGAATTACCATATCCTCAATTTATATAACTTTCATTGGAATAAGCAGGCTATCTACGAACTGAGGGAGATAATTTGAACTTTTCCGCAGCCAAAAAGTTTTTTTTTTCTTTTCTGGCATGTCAACCATGGTGGTCATTAACGCCAACTAGCAAGCTTTCAAGGGGTTGAAAAACTTCAGGCATCGCCATATTCTCTCAAGGAAACGGTAAGGTGGAAAAATGATAACGGTCGTTGAGTCATCATAACCTCCCATCACTGTTTATAAGGCTGGACGAAGTTTTCACTTGCTAAGGAAGGTTACACATCACTGGGTTATAGTAATAGGACAAAGAGGCAATTTATCTTCTCACATAGTCACAATGCAGATCATTTAAATACGAAGAAATAATAATGCCCAATACACAGATGTTTCTTGATAAAAGATATATTCAATAAATGTTGAGAATGAAATACATTACATGGGAAGCTCAAAGACATATATTCTTCAACTAAAATAGTTTTGTAACTAAGCTCTTTCGTAGCAGTTCCTTCCCATAACTGCTTAGCTGGCAATTTTTTTTTTTTTTAAACATTAGACTAGGTGTCAAACACCTTCACTTGATCAATATATTTAGATTTAAGTTGTTAACACACAGAAATGTATGCGTCAAATGAATAGCACAACCATGTATTGGTCTTCCAGCCGCCGGAGGAAATAGAACCCTGGAACGGTGTCTGGAATGGGACCAATCCTGGAAGTCACTGTATCCAATACTTTCAGAAACAGGTCGTGGGAGAGGAGAACTGCCTCTTCCTCAATGTCTTTACAGCTAATGTAAGTAAATTTATCTACTTGTATTCCATTAGATGTATATATATATATATATATATATATATTGACAAAGATTGCAGTGAGGCAGATGTGAGGATATAATTAAGAACAGCCACCATATTAGTAGTTTATTAATCATTATAGTCTATGTCGGTTANTAGTACATTTTAAAAATTGATTTTGAACGGTTATAAATTTATAAGATATTTTTTATGATTTTTCAGGGTTTTTTAAAAATAGATTTTAATTACTTTTATTAGTAGATAATCTGCTTATTTTGCCTCACCCAGCCCAATTTTCAAAAAATAAAAAAATGCAAAATTTAATTAATTTTATAATGAATTTACAATATTTTACTACTTTTTTACTAAAAAATTTCACAAACCTTTAAACTAAACTAAATTAAACAAAAAAATTTCGCGCTAATTCAAGAAATCACAAATAATATTTTGGCATCTTATAAAAATGAGTTTGGCAAAGATATAAGTTTTTAGTCACAAATGGAGAGATTTTGACTGTAGAGATTATTAGTAGATATTTTATTTGTTTGGGATCGGTCAACGTTAATCCAAAAATAAAACTTAAAAAATAAAATGATCTGCCGACGTTTCGGCTTATATTGTAAGCCATCTTCAGGGTTATCATGAAGGCAATGAGCCATTTTCTGGAGGCTGATTTCCAAATCTTACCTCCCTGTCATGAACATTTGGTCCAGTAGGCACGACGTCCCCTCTCGCCTTCATGATAACCCTGAAGATGGCTTACAATGTAAGCCGAAACTTCGATAGCTAATAAATAATGCACAATTTTCAAATTGTATTTTTGGATCAATCTTGACCGAACCCGAACAAAAAACTTCTACTTATAAGTTTTTAGATATTTTTGTATTTTTTAAAAAGTTTATTATTTGGTATAACTGACACTTTATGGTTTAAAATAATTTAAAATATTTGGTAGGGGACGTCAGGGTAGCTTAAAGTCCAGCACTCCTGACGCTGGTGGTTCATTGCCCCTATATTTTACTGTCTTTTGAAGAAGTGTTGTACTTTCTGAGTACTAAAAATGGACGGCCACAGGGTATATGAGACCTATCAGTCTATTAGTGACCTAAAGAAAGAGTAAATTACTGCAGAAAATCCTAGGTCCTTCAAGTTCAGCGAGAAATTAGTAAAAAGGATTGTTCACGCTACATTTTTTCTTTATATCCACCATTATAAATGACATGTTATAATATTACGTATATTATTATAAAATAATGCAATTAATTTCATTCTTTCGAGACATAAACATCAGTAAAGCTATAATTACAGATTTACTTATGATTTTGCCTTATTCGAAAGAATGAAATTAATTGTTTATATAAATTTCATGAAAGTTAAAATTACAATTATAAGTGTATTAGGTTTCCA
The DNA here is from genome assembly GCA_000696205.2 of Oncopeltus fasciatus. NCBI lineage: Eukaryota > Metazoa > Arthropoda > Insecta > Hemiptera > Lygaeidae > Oncopeltus > Oncopeltus fasciatus. The sequence goes on from KZ806975.1 coordinate 677,135, forward strand.
GAAAAGTTCCTGTTCTTATATTTATTCATGGCGGAGCATTTACTTACGGAAATAAAGATGAGATCCGTCCCACTTATTTAATGGATGAAGATATAGTGTTTGTCAGTATCAACTACCGTGTCGGTATATTCGGTATGTATCAAATTTAATTCTTATATTTCTTGTTGAGTCTACATTGATTGTAGGCAGAACCAGAGTACATAGGCCACTTGATGAACTCTAATGTGACAGGATTCCTGACTTTCGAGACGAAGGATCTGGCGGGCAACCAAGGACTGAAGGACCAAGTGATGGCTCTTCGCTGGGTGAAGAAGTACATCGCAGGTTTTGGCGGAGATCCTGAAAAAGTGACGATCTACGGTTGCAGCGCGGGGGGGAGTAGTGTTTACCACCACATCGTGTCGCCGCTCACCAAAGGTAAACACATAGCAAAGATATTTTGCTTAAATGGTAAAGTATGTTATTGTATAAAATGCTGTGTAAAGTGTAAAACACTATAAGCCTATTTGCGGATTGGGGAACTTCTTATTTTCAAAATATTAAAAAAAATAAAACTTATATGTAACGAAAGTAACACCACGTGCGCTGATAACCTCAGCAGTTGAGTTCCGTAAATCCTCCAATAAACACCACCTATTTATGTTCTGCAATCTAATATTTCAGGACATTGCCGTACTTCCACTGCCCTAACTTTGGTAAATGGAAGTAAATTTGGGAGCAATCATTTCCAGTAAAATTTGTGTTTCCGATGTTCCAGGGCTCTTCCACCGAGCGATAGCAGCTAGCGGAGCGAGCTACAACCCCTGGGCTCTGAGTCCTCCAGGTCTGGCCCGCGAGAACGCCCAGAAGCTGATGACTCTGATTGGCTGTCCGACAGAGCCCAGCAAGGCCATACCTTGCGTCATGGAGAAGGAGGCCAAAGACATTGTGGCCAAGTTCTCGGCTTTTCTTGTAAGTACATCATTTTTTATTTATTTTATTTTTTTTGTGACAAGGATCTTACGATCCTACCAGATTACTTTTTTTTTTTTTTTCTTTTTTTTTACATTTTTATTGTTGAAAAAATTCTTCTTTTTTTAACTGTATGAACTTAGATCTGTTTTCAATCATTCTCTTACTTTGAATTATAGTTGTTAGAGGAATGTCAAAAGATTATATTAAATAGTTTTTCCACAATGCATTCACGTTCTTCCTGAATATATTATTTCTTCGATGAGATATTTCTTCGATACTTTAAATTCATACAATAGAGGATCTAAAGAAAAAAACAAAAAAACAGTCATTAATCATTTTATAAAATAGAATAGAAATCATTTATCATATGAACAATAAAAAGGACTAAAACACTATAAAAAATCATCAAAATGGCTTATAAAACTACGTAATCGAACAGCAATCACGAATAAAAATTGTCTGCCCGTCGTACGCTGGCGAAAAAATTTTTTTGGAAACTTTTGATAAAAATTCTATCTGTACCAACAAGTTATCTATCTTCCCCCCTGAGAAGAGTGTTGTTATCAATACTCTTAGTTCCTGTTATTTTCTAAACCCCTCCCCCC
>KZ806975.1:722586-736059 GCA_000696205.2 Oncopeltus fasciatus
TATATATATAATTGTATTATTTGTGAATAATTGTTTATTAACCTGTGTACGTATAATAAGGTACATGCTGAAGGATAGATTACTTACATCTGTCATATTCCTCAAATCGTCTAAGGTTATTTCCTTCCTTCTGGGGAAATAAAACTCCTTCGCTTCTGACGTCACAATGTCGGGGTGTGACGCTGAAGCCCAATAGTGAAGCACGACTGGGATAACTTCAGAAAATTTTGTGGAGACGTCCTGTAGGTCAGAGGGTTTCTTGTATTCTTGCAGTCAAATTAAAAATTAGGACTTTGTATAATTTTTACAAACGATTTGTGTTTATTATTCATTAATTAATCATTCAATTTATTATTTTTTAATCAAGTTAATTTCTTTTGTGATTCCCTTGAATATAATTTTTTTTTTTATTTGTTAAACTAATGCCNAATCTATTCCAGAAGAGAAATTCAGCTGTTCACACATGACATATAAGAAGCAACGTGATCTAAATAGATTTCACATAATCTATACATCATGTACATAGATAAGACTAAATGACAAATGTTATATCTAAAGAAGAGGTAATCGTTTAACTTATATAATAAATTCATAAATATCTCTTTTGTTGTGCACATTTTAGAAAATTTTTATAAAACATAATGGGTTGAAAATAATTTTTTTTACGGATTGTACTTTAATGTTGTTGTTTCTTTTCACAACAAAAATAAAGATGAAAAAATTTAGGATTATTAAATTTTTTTTTCCGATTGAGAGAAAAAAATAAGATATTTTACCGGCTTAAGATTCTAAAGGCTTTTATTCAAGGCTTTACTTCTATAAAGCCTTTTACTACTACAAGTAGTATAATGCATTACTATTAAAAGGCATAACTATTATTCGTGGCTTTGTCTTTAGCATTAGTAAGCTCTTTACTACAGCTTAAGACCAATACCTCAATTTTGTTTTAATATTATACAAAAAAAAAAAAAAAAAAAAATGCGCCATACCCTCATAGATACATTTTAAATATTTTCTTTTATATAGTTTTTTTTAGTTTATTTAAGTTGTATAAATAGAGGGTGAACAATATTTTTTTATTTTTAAATAACTTTTTTTAATTGTTTTATTAAATACATTTGATAAATAAATTTTCTTCATTGCCTAATATAAAAGTTGATAACCACCACTATTATTATTATTATTTATGAAATACATAAAAGAAGATGGAGAACATATGTCCTTTCAGTAATATTTATTTTTATTTACGATTCACTACTGTAGGTGCTAAAATTACTGATGTAGAAAACTGATCTGGACTATACTAATATATAATAATTGGGTAACGAACAATGACCGCATACTTCGGAAAAATATGTAAAAAAGCGAAAAAAAAAAAAAGTATTCTTAAAATCTTAATGTTTTTACTGTCAAATGATAAAAATGAAAAAAAAAAAAAAAAGTTTTGTGTAAAGGCATTTTTTGTCTAATTCAAATTTTTAAAAAATTAGGCGTGACGTTCAAAACAGGAAGAAAGAAGACAGAAAAAAATTATTGTACAAGAAAACATATAAAAAGAGAAATTATTTTGAAGAAAACCACATGAAACAGAGTACTATTGGTAAAATAATCGATTCCAACAAAACAAGGATTGTTAATGCTGTGAAAACTAAAGCCATCCATCACTACGTGAGAATATCTCTCCAATTGGTGTATTCAGCATGATCCGGTAGGTTTCTAATTAGTCATCCCTTAGAGATCAAAATATCAATGTTGATAGAACGATATTTCAGATAGAGTCGATAAGATGACGTCACAGATCGCGGGGATTATACTTGAAAATATCCCTCCAATTGGTGTATTCAGCATGGGCAGGCAGGTTTCAAACTAGTTACCCATGAGACCAAGATATCGATATTGTCAGAAGGAATTTCAAGTAGTGGTGATATCGTCACACATCGCGGGGATTATACTTGAGAATCCCCCCCCCCCCCGCCCAATTGGTGTATTCTGAATGGTCCGGGAGGTTTCAAACTAGTCATGTTAAGAGACCGAGATATCGATGTTGATAGAACGATATTCCAAGTAGTGGCGATAAGATGACGTCACAAATCGCGGGGATTATAAACTGATTCGTACGTAAATACTTAACAGGCAGACTCTTACCTTTAGTACCGAACAGGCCTTCAGCAGATGACAAGACAACCATGTGAGGGACTGTGTTGTGATCCCACTTGCTGATAGGGGCTTCGAGGAATCCCCCAGAGGCTGGTTCCTCGAGAGTCGGAGAAAATATCAACATCGGATGGGAATTGTAAAGCTGAAATACATCAATGGAGAATACTATAATTCTAATACTGTTCAGTATTCAAAACAAAACAATATTTCAATTGTAAACATAATTACTCAAAGAATTTTAGTTTGAAATTAGAGGATAAAAATAAATTGTATTGAAAAATTAAGATAAATAAAATTCGATAGAAAAAAAAAAGCAAATATTGAAAAAGTTTAAAACCGTGCAAATATTGCAATAGTATTGTAAATATTAATTTTGTTATGATATATAATCCCACGTAAATTTTAAACAACTAATGCAAGGGAATAGAACTATAACTAGTATTAGGCTCTCGCTAGTGTGTTGGGAATTTAATAAGTTATCTAGCTCGTCCCGGTGGTGTAATGGTTAGCATTCTGGCCCGGAAAGCAGGAGGTACAGATTCAAGCCCAGGCTGGGACAGATAGATAATGTATTGAATTAAATTTAAAATATCATCTTTGAATAAGCTTTTTTTGATTATATGTTTCATAATAAAAGTCGGAGAATATTAATTCCTACGCTTTTCATTGTATATTGATTTTTTTGTTATGATCATATTAATATAGATCTTTGAAATGAACTTTTTATAAATTTTACTTTCCCAGTTTTTAAATCTCCCAATATTTGTGGCATCTTTCCTATCAGTTGCTATTAGTATAAACAGCCAAAATTATGAACACATATATATTGCTGATAAATATAATAAAAATACTGATAAACCGATGCTTAATTACGATGTGGAATAGAAAAAAAAAACAAATTTTTCTCTTGATAATATCTTTAAGAACAAATTTTTTCATAACAACTTCATTTTAAGCCTTCACCAGTCTTAACTTGATATCTTTAAAAAAAAAAATTGCTCTTAAAATATGAGAAGAAGTTAAAAAGTTCTCGACCTTATCTTATCATTCTTATCTAATCAGTAGTTTTATTTACAAAAATTTTCATAATCCTGCCATTTCTTGTCTAATACTTATAATACTTGTAAATTCATGAGTTTGCATTTGACATTGCATTGCCACTTGCACACCTCTCGTAAAGTGATGGCCACGATTGACACATTGGACTTTGATTTAATCAACCATGATCCTTACAACCCAGATCTAGTGGGCAGTGACTACTTTCTGTTCCGGAATCTCAAAACAGCCCTCAGGGAAAGGCGATTTGTAAACGAAGGCCAACTCATTTGGTTCTAAAGAACTTAATCCCAAGATTAACTTCAAGAAAAGGGATTTACTGAGCAGATCGATAATTTTTCTGAACATTTTCAATGCTACAAACAGTTTACATCTAATGGAAATAGGCACGATTATATATTCACCAACTGATACACATGAAATGGATGGAATTTAAAAAAAAAAAAAAACATGAACTTCCACTCAAAACATTTAAAAATAAATAATTTATTTTATTTTTTTGGCATGGTTATAGTGTCAAAGTGTCACTTGACACAGCCCTGACGAGCTCTGATGATGGAATCGTTAATCCCAAAAGCTACTAAATTCTAAATTAAGGGTGAAGTTCTCGTCTTCTCTCCCCCTTTATTAAAGGAATTTCACTGCGAGTACATAAAACCAAATTCTAGTAATTTAGAAAAACGCATCCACTGAGTTTCACAAGTACTTCATGCCATACCAGATTCGTTTCATCGAGTGACAAGTAATCCAAAAAAATCTTAATATATAACAAAAATTATTACTGATTTTTATAAACTTTATCTTTGACAAATATATTCATTAAGTTTTTAAGTTACTTCTCAGCTAGAGTGTATAATATATTTGATAAGGGATATTTAGAATTTACTGTTTATACAGAATTTTTATTAGTCCTTACTTTTTCATCAATGTACTGTTTTTTTTGGTACTCACTGTTTCACAAAATAAACAAAATAACCAGACTAAAGTCATTGCCTCTCAGTTTTGCTTCGAAGCACAGAGAGAAGAGGTACTATTTGTATCCTGGGAGTATTGGGTTTGTGTCCTTTGGTTCAGGAGTCCAGACTCAAAAGCCAATGGACAATTCTGCTCCCTTCCTGTGCCAATATATCACATATCACGTACAAATCTCACGTAATGTACAAGAGATGAAAACAGATCGGTTTCCTACGATTTAATATGATTTTTTATTTCAATTCCCACTACTCACATAGAACTTAGGGAACTGGTCGACAATCAGCTGTGCGTCCTTCTCCATGATGCAGGGTATGGCCTTGCTGGGCTCTGTCGGACAGCCAATCAGAGTCATCAGCTTCTGGGCGTTCTCACGGGCCAGACCTGGAGGACTCAGAGCCCAGGGGTTGTACATTGACCCGCTCGTAGATATAGCTCGATGGAAGAGACCTGGTGAAGACACAGAAACTACTGAAATACCTATCTACTAATTTTGTATATTCTGTTGAATATATCTCAAGAAAATCAAGGAGTTGACTATGACGTACAGAGATAGGAAAAGTATAAAATGTAAACCATATCAAGTTTAATGTATGTATATATATATATATGAATGTATAAAGAAGCCGTCTGTTGTGTTGTGATAAGTGTACATGAAAGAATCCTTAAGGCCCTGTGTTCTAACCCTGTTTAGTAGTAGATTTACCACCGATGCGATCTTTTAAGGTTTTTTTTCTGAACTATTAGTTCCAAAAGTCTCTACTAGGGTGTGCTATGGAGTGGTGCATGTTCAACAGATTTATTAATACTCTCTCTCATAGGGTTGGCGTTGATTTGGACTTGCCCTGAGCATGAAAAAGGCTCCCTCCCTTACCAACAAACAAATCTGTCAGTCTACTGATAACAACACGTCTAAAGGAGTTCATTCCTACAGATGAGGGAGTTATCCCCCCTCCCATCCAATGGAGATGGACCAATCACCATACTTTGTTGAAGAAAAAGTAAAGCTGCCTAACTACGTACGGAATTACGTACTGAAACTAATTGTGCTAAGAGATAATACGAAGTCACTGGTTACTCGAAAGCCCCATGCACTAAAGTGCGTATGGAGGTTTGGTCTGGATCTCGTCGCAAAGACATTCAATATTTAATCTAAAAGGTTATTTCCACCACCAATGATTATAGAACCATCATAACTTCTATTATCCGTCTTCATTGGTTTCTGCAAACCATCTTCTGTTGGCGAGCGCTTCCGGACATTGTCCATCTTCTGGCCGAATACATGTTTACACGGTCACTGTCCGAAAGCGCTCGCCAACAGAAGATGGTTTGCAGACACTAATGAAGACGGATAATAGAAGGCATTCAATATTTGTTTAGAACTGCAAAGTAGAGATGTAGTTATCATACTTCCTGTTATTCGAGACCTACCTCTGCTCAGAGGTGACAAGATGTGACTGTGAACACTTGCTCCTCCTGCACTGAAACCAGTGATGGTGACTCTGTCTGGATCTCCACCGAAACTCCCTATGTTCTGCTTCACCCAGCGCAGGACCATCAACTGATCTTTCAGTCCTTGGTTACCAGCTAAATCCTTAGTCTCGAACGTTAGGAATCCTGGAAAAAAAATAAGGACTTTAGTATATATGTACACATCCTATTTCATTATTGTTGTCCTTTCTATTATCTAATAATAAAAGAGGAAGCACTGCAAACCGAGAGATACTTCATTTAGATATTTAAAAAAAGCTGCAAAAAAAAGAAAAGAGTTATATTTTCAAATGTTGCAAGAGTATAAAATGAAATTATATAAATAAATTTACTTTTCTAAAAGTAAAATAGTTTATCATGGAAGTAGAGTGATTATTACTCCAAGAGATATATGAGATTTTATCAAATGTTTAATATACTTTTAGCGTTTTATTTATTCCCTAATTTGTCTTAAATTTCCACTTGGTGGGATTTTAATTTTTTTTGGGGAAGCTTTTTCTCGTATTGACAGGAAGGAACTGCTTCTTTACCCAATGGCAAATTTATATTTTAAAATTGTTAAATTCAATTCAACTAGAAGACAAATAAATTAAGAAAATATATACCCGGTTCTTAACAAATGCTTTCTCTCTAATTTTGTTTTATTGATCATTACATTTATTGGAATTAACCTTATTAATAATTACACAATCTTTCTTACATTGTATTTCATAACATCAATTTACTTTTTTTTTTTTTTTCTATTATCACTTTAAATATTGTGCTAAAAATGATTTATTATAATTTATTTTCTATCGATATTTTATTAATTTAAATATCTTATCTTTCTAACCTGGTTGTCAGTAAATATAATAACCTCACCCACAAATTATGGTACTTTTATTCGATATTTCTTTTCTCAATGCAATATGATTTCTACAATTTTAAAAACAATCAGAATTTTATTTTCGAATTGTTAAAACCAATAATAGTTTCTTAGAATACAATTATACGTATTTCATTTATTATTGAAAAATGTTTTAATTAAATGTTCGTTAATTTCAGGAAGGTGCTAATATTTTAATTATATAAATAAATTTATTTTTCTGATAGTAAAATTTTAAAATGAGGGAATGGAATTGATCTGAAATACAAATAAATTTTTCCCAAAACTAAACGACACAGACTCTCTTGACGTATAAAATATCGTCAGACACTTTAAAGGAAAGGTTACCATGGATTTCGGAAGACATTTTGTGCAGGCCACATATATTAGGCCATTAGCCCGAGTCAAGGAAAAATATCCTGGAGCAGACGGCGTGGTGCGAGTCGCTACCATTCAGTCATCAACTGGTACCTATAAGCGTCCAGTGGCTAAACTTGTCCCGTTACTACCACTAAACGAACCCTATGGTGGAAAATTTTGAATTCCAAAATTTTGGTGGGCAGTATGTGCAGGCCACATACATGTTTATTTTGTTAATATTTGCTATTATAAGCATTGTAGTGTTTAATGTTAGTGTTGTGACGCTGGTTGCATAATTAGCCTGTGATTGGTTGTATTTTCCGCGAACCGTAATATGTGTGCATAGTTTCCGCCAGATTGTGCTCACTGGAGTAAAGGATAGTTCGTCGCGGCCCCGAGAGAGAGAGTATGGAGAACCTAAGAGCTGGTCCCGGCAGACAAGTGAGTCTGGAACTAGCTGCTATCGGCCTAAACACATTTGGTGCAGGAACGAATAGTATTTTGCCCTGGGAGGGAGGGTAGTGACATATGAAACATGAACCAATAATTTTTGATCTCTATGGATAAATTCTATTAGATTCAGAGTCAAGGAATTTGGAATTTTCTTGCCAAAAAAAAAAAAATAAGAAGAATAAGATCTTCAAATGATGTCATTAAAGCATTCAAATTTAAAATGTATAGTAATAAATGAGTAGAGTCTGTACCTTATCCCCCCATTGATAAAGCAGCAAGCAGAGGGATTTCCTGAGTCTACTCTCATGAGCTGTATTTATGCTAGGAATGTTCCAAACAATCAGACACCTCTCGCGCGCGCAGATGATATCGATCTTATTGCAGTAAAAAAAGGGAAACACACTGTTACTGGCATGTTAACAAAAATGTCACCTGGAACCTAATCAAAGAGGAATAACCATCAATCTTCCGAGAGTAAGGAATGGGCAATGTTCCATGATGAAGAAAGAATAGGACTGTAAGTGAACATTACCACTTATGCTACCAAGACAAGTCTGATAAGTTATTAAACTCCCGCACTAGTGTCAAGAGTCCAACCTCCGAAGACGACGAATATATCGTATTATGCTCGGAGGAGCTGACATTGTCAAGCTGTTTAAATGACTCTTATTGTTTACTTTAAATTTTAATTTTATAAATATTATTTTTTTGTGGTATTTGATCCCAAGTAAATTTTAACAATTTTTAGTGCATGGGAACAGAATAAAATCAAAAATCTAACTGTCCCAGCCAGGACTCGAACCTGGATCTCCTGATATCCGGGCCGGTGCATTTACCACTAGTACTGGCACTAGTGCGGGGAATTTAATAACTTATCAGACTTGTCCCGGTAGCATAAGTGGTAAATGCACCAATGTTTGCCGCCAAAAAATATTGTATGACACAGTAGTGGAAATTATTAAATCATAAAGCCCTTGAAAGAAACTTAGTTATTGTAAAAAACGAAACTTGTAATTAACTTAAGTGAAATGCAATTGAAATATAGATGTATAAAAGGATTTTACTGAGTTGGCATAATTATTATAATTATAATATTCTTACTTTAGCTTCAGAAAATTTACTATGAGGTAATCATTAATCATTTTCTTTCTTCTCTCTTTTATCTCTCTCTCTCTCTCTCTAACTCTCATGAAAACCTGTCAGCGGTTGCTGAATTTTACTCTCTCATAAAGTGAAACCTAGGGAAAGAGTCAAAAATTGTAATATTTCTAGTGGGGATTGAACAGATGCCCAACTTAGCCATATCCTTTACCGCCATTTATGCACATTCGTGAGAAAATTACTCACCGAATATTCCCAGACGATAGTTGGCTTGCACGACGACAAGGTCTTCGTCCATCAGATAGGTCGGCCTCACCATGGTCTTGCTACCCACGTAGAAACCACCACCATGGAACATCACCAGAACTGGAGCATTTCCAGAAATCTGAAAAAGGACACTTCTCCAAGGAAACAATGCTAAAAAAAAAAAAAATCCTAACTGAGATATTAATGAAGTTTGGGCTTATGAATTCCATTTCATTCCATTTTGGGAAAAAAGGATAAAAATTAAATCAATTTTTGATCTTTAAAGATACTGTTGCTTATAGCTTTTAATTGCTGAATATAATAAACTTAACTCTACCTAATACCAATAATTAGGAAAGAAAATTTATAATTAAAATAAAATGTATTTCCAATTTGAATATTTTTATGAGTTTTAATTTAAGATTTTTTGAATCGGAAAAAAAATATTTCTGGATATTGGTTCCAGTGTGAACGTATGTATGTAAAAAGATATAATCAAAAACAATTAAAATATTTAACAATTTACATTGTGTGTATACACGTCCAAGTAGAGGCAGTCCTCTTTCCCATTGACTTTGAACCAGGGGTTGTGCTGAATGCAGTTCGTACCATACTCCTTAGCGTCCCTTACACCTCTCCACAAGGCTACTGGTTGAGGAGGCTGAAAATCCAAAAAATTAAACGAGATAATATAATCTATTCGGGGAAAATAAATAAATAAAAGAAGTCCTGTTGATTGCCATAGTGGCTCATAGAGGAAAAACATATTTCGGATTTTCTTATTCCCACTATAAAAGTGTGTGGACAGCACAGCGTTCTGACCTGATATGTTCCGATTCATGGATAAATGTTACCCAATTAATACTGAGTTTTCTCAATAGCATAATTTAAAACGTAATCACAGAAGAAAACATAGTGTACTCTCTCTTTACATACCCAGAGCTCAAGGGACAAGCAACACAATAACGAAATTTTCCCAGTTTAAATAGTCTTCACTTATTATTAAAATTAATATCAAATCATTACCGATATTTTATTACATAGAAGATTATTTCTCGATAACTCGAAATAGTTGAAATTAAATTAAATTAGTATACTTAAACATAACATATTAATATAGTTTTTATGCAATCAGTTGCATAAACCTCCCAAAAAGTTGGGTCGAAGGAAATAAATAAGTATTGTCATCAAATACATATTATAATATTCACATAATGTATGTAACATCTTATTCCTCTGCTCAACTCCTACTTCAAGATACAACAATTTTCACAGTGATTTTGAGCGAGTAAACGAATGACTCAGTAAGAAAACTGCTAAACATTGTACAACTACCTAAATTTTTAAGTGGAAGAAGAAATGAGACGTGGGAGAAAGAAAGAATAAAAAAATAAAGGGTTGAAGAAGGAAAGAGAAAAAGAGTTAGTGAGAGACAAAGAATGTGTCTGAGAGAAAGAGAAAGAGGAAGAGAGAGAGAGAGAGAGAGAGAGAGAGAGAGAGAGAGAGTGTGTGAAGAGGAGAGTGTAGAAAAATGTGGTGGCGTTAGAAAACTCATAAAAACCGAAATTATGGCTAAATCATATTCGCCAATTTAATGTTACAATAAAAAAAATTCAAGATAGATAAATACTTTATTGTCTTAAGACGATGGGTCCTCTCTTACAGTCAATACACATTGAATATTTGTCAATATTTATAAACCTTAAGTTGCATTAATTAACTCACAAAAAACAACAAATTTACATTAATTATAAAGAAATGGTAATGTTCAATCTACTAATAAAATTTATATATATATCAATATCAAAGACTTATTTACATAAGCTTGAGCCACATCTTCAGGAGCTGTAAACTAGGCAATTATGGGGAGTCAAAGGACGATCCTACACTGATGTGATTCGCGCAACTTCTAACTCCAAGTACGCAACCTGTCATTTATGATGTTGCTGTGGCTTTTGATAATCCTCGGTGGCCGACAGCCAGGATCAGTAAAGTCCGAGAAACCTTCTTCGCTTGTTGGAGGAAGTACCAGCAAAGTTGGTTGCGAAACATATGTTTAGCTCCGGGAAGGTATGACAGCAGCCACAATCTTCATTATGGGGCCCTTGTTTCGAAAAACGCCGCTGAATCCAAGGTGCAATGAATGGAAGATGACTTCCCCGACCATATATCAGCAATGAAGTTATTGAGCCATTGTTCAAAGAAGATTACCAAGGAGTGTTCATCCGCCCTTATTCAAGGAGCTTCGAGACCGAACCACTACATGATCTCCTCAAATAAATACAATAGCAGCAGCCATATAGGGCCTAAAATCTCTCTCACCCAAATTTCTGACCTGAAGGAATGGATTACGTTCATTGTCACATAGAGATAAAATGGTGCCGAGAGTAGGCCTCAGGACTCTTCCTTTGGGACGTCAGATCTTTGATGAGGAACTAGGACATGTTCATCAGCTGGGTAATGCAAACGGTTTATAATAATCTTTGGCGCACTATTCCATATTTAGGTAATACTTTCTATGAGAAAGGTAAAATGCTAGTAAAAACCCATTTAGCCGAAGCTGTGAAAACTAAGTAAATTTCTCAGTACTGTGGAACTAATAAATGTTTGAACGATTAAATGCAAGGGAACAGAATAAAAAATCTAACTATCCCAGCCAGGACTCGAACCTGGATCTCCTGCTATCCGGGCCGGTGCATTTACCAATTTTGCTACCAAGACAAGTCTGATAAGTTATTGAATATATTTATAATAAATATTTGTATTTGAGCTTTTCATGTGTTGAGTTTCATTACACTAAACTAAACATTACGTCCGCATGTTCGCACTTGACATTTCTAGTAATAAGAGAAACAAGGAACTTCAATAAAATAAAATAAATTGATTGTGGAAGAATATATATTCAAAATTTAAGGAAACCCCCACTCCTAATACTGTAACTCCAAAAACATTTATTTCATCAATATACAAATCTGCGTTTAAATCCCTTAAATAAAACGATAGCTACCTAAAAAGAATTTTAACCTCGGATTTTAAATTCATCTCCACGCTTATCGGTCCAATTCTGCTCAGTAACAATTTTATCCTTTCTTTTTGCATTAAAATTTAAATATTTAGTATGTAGAGAGAACCTACTATTAAAATATATAAATATTGTCAACAAAAAAAAGCATATATATAAAGTTATAGTTACATTTTATAAAAGAAGGATTCAAAATAATGCTTAGTAACGGAATTTACTTGGAAAATAATTGTATTCAACAAACATACCTGAAACCTGAGCTCTCCGACTGGTGGCTTGGCGTAAGGAAGTCCGGTGAACGCCATGTACTCTCTTCCGGACCTGGAAGTCAGGGTGTGTCCTCTGACTTTGCCAAGGAGCATCTCCACCAGAGGACCGTCATTGGCGGCGAGGATCCCAGCGATCGGCAGGAGGATAACCAGCGCTAGCCTCATCGTGTTGTCTACAAAGGCAAACTAATTAACGAACGATTATACGCCTGCTAAGGTTTCATTCAAGAAGAGAGTATTCTTACGTTATAAGTCTCCTAGAAATTGATCGGTGCAGTTTTTTCAGACCTGGGAAGTGTGAGTTATGAAGATCTTAAATATATAATTCCACTTTTGTGGAGGCACTAATGTCTTAACTCAATGTGAGGAGAATTCATGCGCTTTTGTGCTACTCTGATGATGTTATGCTGATGTCTTTCTTGTTTTTCCTCCAATCAAGCCACCTGGAACAGTGAAGTAGAAAGGGTGAAATTGTGGGTAGCTACCCTATTCTAATCGCCCACGATACTGTCCTTACATTAATTTTTCGACAAAAGCCTCCATCTTGGGATGGCTTGGCGTATAAGGTAATCCCTTACTCCTATTGGTCCGAGAACACTCTCTAAAAACCTTAGCCTTAAAATTTACATTTAAATTGATACGCTTTATATTATTTTAAAAAAAGAAAGCAACTAATTGCATTGTAAGGCAAAAAAAAACTTATGGTACAGGTAAACCCCCACTCCTAATTGTTCAATTTCGCTGTTAAACTCCTAAATATATATTTTATCAGTAGACAAGTATGGGTTGTTTCATTTCTCTTTACGTAAAATTACGCCCGCTTTATAGAAAAAAAATTAACTCACACTTCACAGATAATCCAAACTCTTATTGATTGAGTGATATAACTCAATAACGAACTTAGCCTATCTTTTTGAATTTAAAAGCTACCTATTGAATTTCATTAAGAAAAAGTAATAACTGAGATCTTTAAAGCGCAGTATTCATAAAAATAGTAGAAAAATATATTTCAGAATTTTCCTTTTTTAACATAATGTAACAGTTCATAGATTGAAGTTTTGATTTTCCTAAATCTCCCACCCCTTATATACCAATGGTTATTAATAAATAAAATAAAATTAAAAGGGGATTCTTTGTGAAAAAGAAAATGTCTCGCAATTGTAGATTTCACAAGCAATGTTTAGAAGACTGAAACGGGGTAATTTAGTTCTGAATGAAAATTACCAAACGTCGGGTGTGGTTTACAAAATTACATAAATATTATTTAATTTGTGGTATTTAATCCCACGTAATTTTAGATAATTTTTAGTGCAAGGGAACAGAATAAAAAATCTAACTGTCCCAGCCAGGATACGAACCTGGATCCCCTGCTATCCGGGCCGGTGCATTAGCCACTTATGCTACCGGAACAGGTCAGATAAGTTATTAAATTCCCCGCACTAGTGTCGAGAGTCCAACCTCCGAGGCCGACGAATATATCG
>KZ806975.1:748129-771031 GCA_000696205.2 Oncopeltus fasciatus
TGGGCTCACAGGCACGCCAAAGTCATTCTTCAGCATGATAACGCTCCTGCACATTCAGCCAGATTGACTAAGGAAACGATTTCTTCGCTTGGTTGGGAACTCCTACCCCACCCGCCGTATTCACCTGACCTGGCGCCTTCTGATTATCACCTCTTCTCATCGATGGGACACTCATTGGCGGAGCAACACTTCAACAATTTCGAAAACGTACGAAAATGGCTCGATGAATGGATTTCAAATAAAGATGAAGCATTCTTTTGGAATGGTATCCATATATTGCCCGAGAGATGGACAAAATGTGTAGAAAGCGAGGGCCAGTGTTTTGAATAAAATATATTATACTTTTTTTTAAATTACTGTGTATATATTTTAAGAAATAAACGACATTTTAAACTTGCATACCTGGTAAGTGGTGGCATAATGAAAATCCTATAATTTCTAGGATTACATATACAGTTTCAAAGAAATAGCATTAAGGAATGTAAATCTGATCAATTTTATTTTTTTAAATAAGATACATTTTTATATAAATATTTCTTCATACCACTCAATTTTGACGTCCAATTGTAAATAACTAAACTAATAATCAGCATGATTTAAAACCCTGACAGATTTTCCAGGATCTTTAAAATGAAGATAAGAATATTAAAAACTAAAATGGCCTTAAAAAGCATGAAAAAACAATAAGGGTAAAAGGTAAGATTACTAAAACCAAATTTTGTTTTTCTAGATTATAAATTGAAGGGCTCACCCAACCCAGATAGTTTTACTCTACAAATCTTTCTTAATAGGTGTTTTTCTTTAAAATATCACTTTATATTAAGTGGCATGTTTTAAATCTATTGCATTCTATGTTTACATTTATCCTTTTTTTTTTTTTACATTAATATTAAATATAGAACTATTTTAAATTTAAATTAAGGCCTTCCTCTAAACTCCCTCACCTTGGTTCATTTCAACTATTGCTTTTTAGAAAAAACCATTAATAGCAAATATGGCATCAATATTTTTAAAACAGCAGATGCTAGAGAGTGAAGATAAATATATGCATAAAATTTAAAGTGAAACATATTTTTATCATTCTCTTGATTGAGATTGATAAAAAGACTAAAAGATTTTATAATTCAGAAGTTATGACTGTATCAAATTATAAAGTTTGATGTTCTCGTGAGAAATCAGATAAAAAAATAAGAGCAAATAAAAAGTGGTGAATTTTAATTGTCACAGTTTTAAACTTTCCTGGATGATCATTTTTTTCACAAACTTTTATTACACAAATGAACAGATAATAAAGCACAATTTACAATAAATTATATCAAAGAAAAATTTAACTTAAAGTTTGTTCATTTAAAAAAAAAAATAATTTAGATAAGAATTTTAAACATTTTTTCTAGGTATCCAGATTTAAAATATTTTTATTTTTTCAATTAATGTGCAATCATCAATATTTTTGAATCTACCAAGATTTCCTCATAAGCTTACTGACCAGAATTAGTTGAAATAATAGTAAATTTTGACCACTTTAGTCTAATCTACTAATAAATAAACCGTTTTTTTCATTTTCATGGTTAATTCATCAAGCTAATGTTAAACTAAAAATGATCCACCACAAAAAAATTTCTAAACTGCATTTACACCTGATGAAGGTTTAATGAGGGGGATTATTTATTTAAACTAAATGTTTAAGATTGAAGTTGAAATTAACTAATTAATAATCATTGTAACTTTATATTTTCTTTATTTCTTAAGAGTTTAAATGGTTTAATTAATTCATCATTTATGACTGAAAATATGTCACATATACATACCCCCGAAATTACATTCTTTCATTTTCAATCATCCTCATTCTGTGTTTTATTATCTTTTCCTATTCACAGAATCCATCTTTACAGTATTTTCATTTATAAAGCACTTATAAAAACTTATTAAATTTATAATAGTTATTTTTAAATTTTTATTTTTTGTTAAATATGATTTTTGACTGTTAATTCACTTTAATATACTCACCAATTTAATTTAGTGATTAAAATTTGCATGCTAATAGTAAATATTATTAGCTTAGACAGCTCTTAAGATGTCCTGATAGCTCGTGAATATGAAATTTGAAATATGGTACCGCCTTAATCAAAACAACTCCTTTATTTACTTTGTAGGCAACAATATAGAAAAGCTATTTTGACATATTACATAAGTGAGTCATGAAATTAGAGCAATCATAAAAAGCAGAAATTTTTCTATAAAATAAATTTTTTTTTTTTTTACAAAAATTAATAATATAGTTGTGCTTACCTCATTTTCAACAATTAAGTAGCCTAATAACAAAGCTATATAAGCACCAATTAAAGTGTGTTCCATATGGCGACCAGCTTTTTGAAGCACTGAAATGAGAAATAAATCATTGCATAACAATTTGAAGAACTTTACTTTTACCAATTAATTTGTTCTTTATTTCAATTATTTATTATATTAAGAATGTTGTTAAATTTATATATTATATATATGGTGTATATATATTTAATTATTCATTCAACATAGTAGACTTATAATTTATAACCAATATTCAGTTTCAAAATCAAAACAAGTGAAATTGAAATATATGCCCCAATCATCAATGTGATTGGCTACAACATGCATTTAAATAAAATGCATAAGTATTACTCATACTAAATTGAAAATCATTTATTGGGTTAAAAGGGACGACTATAAGCAGGATCAGGTCCCAAAAATATTGGTGTATTAAAAAAAATATAAGTACATATACAATTTTCAGCAAATAATATACAAAAAAAAAACAAAAAAGGAGAAAAATAAACAAAGTTTATAAATGCAGCGGCAGGTGACAATATTAAAGCATACACACCAATAAGGCAGTGCTTATGACAAGCACAAAAAATAAAAAGGGTCTGCACATGGCACAGGACAAAAAAATGAAACCACATGTGGTACGCTAAAAATGTCACTGGATTCCAGAGAGGAATCCACTACATACATATTTGCTAATGCTGACTACAGGTAGCTCTCTGTCAAAAGCTCACTGGAACCGAAACCTTTTTGGCCACTGCTGTTCAGCTAGGAGATTATTAACCGTTATCATGTTGAAAAGAGTACAACTTAACAGAAATAGGTACTTTCAGTTACGATGCTTGTAAAGATAGCTGGAAGACTACCTTACCAATCTACTGGGTTTACCTTACATGTAAAAGGCAGTAGAGACTGAGGGAGCTATGGAAGCTCATTTTTTACCATGATTATGGTAATCAGTCACCAATGGCTTAGACACATAATATATATTACTTATCTTGCGGACCTGTTGAAAATGATTGTGCCAATAATGAATTTTCCTGCGGATAATGTAATTGGAGTATAAGTACCGCTACATCACTCCCCCCCCCCCCTCAGAGAGCCGCAAAATTTTACATTTTTCTTGGCATAACGTCCATTCTTGAGGCAGTAGCCGCCTTTGACCATCTTATGCTGTTCCGTGGGAGGTTGGTTAGTTCTCTGATGCTGTTGGTCAATCCTTGCGAAGTTTTCTCTGCCATAATATAGGCAGGTTTCAGCCAATCGAGGGAGACTGTTGCTTCCTTTTCACCAATCAGGACAATATACACTTTCTCTCCCCCTCAGATGACTTTGTATGGGCCAGAGTTGTGCTTCAAGAGCAAACATTCTTTGCTAGTAATGGCTTGAAGTGTGATAGCCTGCCTTTTACATTCGCAAAAGCCAAGCATGATTCCTGGCTGGGTCTGTCCTCAAAAAAGTCGCCAGGAAGACGCAGGGGTTGTCTGTAGACAGCTCACACAATGCTGGCTCCCACGTCTTCCCCAAAAACAGCTATTGTTCCCTTAACTATTCCGTCAATGAAATCTATTGACTAATTTCAAGAAATATGTTTCATTAACCTGACATTAAGGAATAATCAAAACGCTAACGGGGTATGGGCCAAGCAAGCTCATTTTGGCAGACTATATATATATATATATATATAGACTATATATATTTGGCCTTGCCTTATTCGCTCTTATTATAATAAAGAACAATTATCTAACTCAATACTATTGGTTAAGTTTAAGTCAATAGCTATTAGACTTGATAATTTTTTTATAAATAATAAAAATTAATAATTATTTTCTGATAATTTAGGAAAATTCCCAATCAAAACTAATTATATGTCCATTTGTATGTGTGTACATACTTCACTATGTGTGTTCTAACTAAGTTGGTGTACATATGTGTGTGCGTGTGTGTCTATGTATTCATATTAACTAACCCCTTAAGACTTACACAGATTTACAGTTTCTTCAATAGACTCTTCAGTAGATTTGGAGACATCTGCAGTTTCTTCAGTGGGCTTTTCACCTTCCAGAATTGCATCTGTCTTCTTCTCAACTTTCCTTGCTAGCTCTTCTTGTTCAAGGAACAATCCAACAAGGGCACTAACTGCACTCTCACCATCTGTAAAAAAAAAAAAAAAAAAAAGTTTATATCAAATAAAATATTTATGAATAAAATTGTATACAAATTTACAACATAAAGAGCTCACTAGAATGGACTTTTTTTTTTTTTTTTTTAATTCAATAATAAATCCATTTTTATTATTCTGCCTATATGAAACTGAAAGCATGTTTTGGAAGCTTCATGAATCTATATATTAATATTTTTACAATAACTGCCTACAATTTCATAACAAAATATATGCTGTGTTTTTTTTTCTTTTAATTTTGGGAAATACATCAATACATTATCAAAAATGGTTCAATTAGAAAGATAATTTTAATAATACATTGAATTTAAACTCTGAATTAACAGCTTTCTCACCCTTGTGAGGATTATAAACATTCTAACCAGTCAAATCAATGATCAAAAAATACGTATTTAAACCCCGTTGGCCACACACCAATAAAAAATATAAAAGGTTCGAGAACAAAAATTATTAAAATTCCTTTAACACTGAGATGAACTTTCCAAAATTAACCTATTATATTTAAATGTCTAGAAAGCAATTAAAAATGTAATTCTTTAAATATTATAAGAATTAACATTTTAAAAAACCCGACCTGTCTAAGTATGGTGTGTGACCAGCCTTGTTACAGTCTTTCTCCTAAGGATTAAATCATAACATAATACAGGACAGGACAGCAGCTGGTAGGTTAAAAACACAGTACATCATTACAAAAGGTTCTGACACAGGTATGGAGAGTTCTACCTGTCATCTTAACAAGGTTATTACTGTGACATAGGCAGTGGTGTCAACCCTTTGTGGGGAGAATTTGGTGTAATTCCGCGCTGAATAATTATTTACCTGAGAACATGGAGTCGTGCTTAGGAGGCACTTTAGCTTCTATCAACAATCGCCTATTGGCTTGACAGTGTTCTACAAGATTTATTAACAAAGACAGTGTCTGGAAAAAGAAAAAAAAAAGGCTTAAATAAATTTCCAAAATAACTAGGAGAAAGTTTCAATAATAGTGTACAAATTTATTAAAATAATTTAGCTGGTTTAACTAAGTAACTAAATAACACAAAATAACATAAGTATTATAATTAACATAAACATGAAATAATTAATATGAGAATTGGCATAACAACTTACAAACATACTGAAGTCAAACTTTTGTTCTTCAGGAACATATTGTGGAGTAACAAAGAGAATACGAAGACTAGATTCAATTAGACCTTCTCTCATGCCAGCAAGCATAGAACCAAAAGCTGGAAAAAAAATTTTTTTTTTTTTAAACAACCCAGATATTTCATATTTTTATTTTATTAAACCTTCACTTAAATATCATGTAGGTAATTGAGAATATGAAAAGATGAAAAGTAGCCAGAAAAAAAAATAAAGAAAAGAAATTATATAAAATGGTACTGCAATAAAGAATAGCTCAAGTTTAGGGTAAAATATTGGTCAATTTATTTTTATTTTAAGAAATAGCTTTAAATTAATTCAGAAGTAATTAAACAGAACAAAATTTTTAATTTTTCAGTAAACTCCCTTTTAAAGCATACAAATATATTTTCATCAGTATGTGCTAGTGTGTATCACTTGAAATGTAAAATATAATTTCAAGCATTTTAAAGTTCCAATCAAAGTTATTAGTGAATATTTTTAGCAATATGAATTTATACATCTGTCCCTAGAACTTCAATAATTTTACATTTCTATACTTTAAAANATATAAAAATATATGACACCTCAATCTTTTGGCTTAAATATATAAATCAGCTTAAGCTATGGAGTAAAAATTAAAGCTAAAAAAGAGAAAACAATACTTGAAACTGATGATGTTCAGGAAGAACCGATTACATGTGTTCACTGTCACTGTCTGTATGTATTCAACTCATGTTGAATACAGAGAGTGACAGTGAACACATGTATTTCAGCCACGAGGATGGACAATGTCCGAAAGTGCTCGCCAACAGAAGATGGTTTGCAGGAACCAATGAAGACGGATAATAGAAGGTATGATAATTGATTTATAATTAATACATTTTAATAATGTGGCAAGTAGGAAGAGGAAGGCAAAGAAGAAATGAAAGGAGTGGAGTGAGTTTAACATATTGTTAAAGATTAGGGAAGTAAGAGACATGAAAACCAGACTTGTAAGGGAAGGGGCCAATTGAAGGATGCCACCTGCTTCCTTGCTTCTGAAAAGGAAATTAGGTTCACGGAGAAATAATTATTAGATTCTTCTGGGCCAGCCTCGGCCTTTCCTGAAGTTATAAAAGCAGCTCGCAATTAACAAGTTATTTTTATAAATTTTTTTTTTGTGCTATTTAATCTCATTTAAATTTTAACAATTTTTTAGTGCAAGGGAACAGAATAAAAAATCTAACTGTCCCAGCTATCTATCTTGTCCTGTCTATATCTATAGCTATGTATTTATGTATCTATCTATATCTAACTTGTCCTGGATCTCCTGCTATCCGGGCCGGTGCATTTACCATTTATGCTACCAGGACAAGTCTGATAAGTTATTAAATTCCCCGTACTAGTGTCGAGAGTCTAACCTCTGAGGCCAATGAATATATCGTCTTATGCTCGGAGGAGCTGACATTGTCAAGCTGTTAAAATGACTCNTTTATATTTTTTTATCTTTAAGCTTATTAAAATATTTAAAGCTAAAATTTTAAAATGTTCCAGGGTTGGCCGCCAGAAATTCTAAAAAAAAAGCTTAAAGACTAATTATTTACCAATGTTCATGACTGTTGACGACTCTCAATTTTTATGTTATATATATGTGTGTGTGTGTGTGTGTGTGTGTGTTTGTGTTTTAATTAACTATAAGTAATTTATATTTTCTATTTCTTTATTTCAATAATTCAATTTCAATTTATTTTTGTTTTAAATTATTATTGGCCGGTATTCCATATCAATAATAATCTCAAAAGAGCACAAATCTAAGAGCCTTAGTTTTCCCTTCCCTTCATTTTAATGTAGAATATATCAAATATATTGAAATTGATTATGGCATTTCAGGTTATACCCACTTATTTTTGTCCAATTTATCTCTATTACAAAATTAAATTTTCACTATCTCACTCACTCCTTCATACATACTTTTCAAGGTCTTTTTATTCTATGAGCAATCAAAAATATTTTCTTCTATTTAAGAGGGTAACATCTCTGAAATTGAAATGTCCATTTCCTTCTTGTATTTAAATTAATTTATTTCTTTTTTTCTCCGAACCCCTTTTCTATGGGCCATGGAGAGAGGGCTCTTCTAAAGATAGCCACTTTTTAACATAACTGTATACTGGACATAATAGTGTCTTAATAAAATCCTGACTAGAGTGAGACTTGAACTCGCAGTAAAAAGCATGAGACCCAATGGATTCCTATTGCTAACCTGATAACCAAAATTGATAGCTGTAAATTTCCTTTTATTTTTTTAATTTACAGGTTTAGATCACTAACTCTGCTTTTTATTTTTTATTTTACAACTCTCAATATATCTAGTATTTATTTTTGTTATTAGTTTAAACCTTCATGAAATTATCCTTCTCATTGGCTAATTGAATATTATTATCAGTTTTAAATAATGTTGTCAATTGCAGATAATTAAAGAGCTTATGGCTGATAATGACAAGAGGAACTCTAAATATTCTTTATTAAGTTAAGATAAACTGTTGTAATAAGAATTTTTTTCAATTAACATATTTTGCAAAAACTGATTAAACAATACCATAATATTCAATGGTATTACTCTTCAAAATTTAAAGTTAATTAAATAAGCAATGAAGAAATAAAACTATGCTTTAGCAGGAAATAGACCTTGCTATTTCTCAATCAAGCCACAAACAAGCTCGACTATTGTTGGGTAAATATCTTAAATATTTATCTGAGAAATCTCTCACCCCCAAAATTTCTCAAATTAGCTAATTATAAAAGCAGGTAGGATCATACAACATGAACAATTAGAAATCCAACACCTAATTAGGTAATAATGCTTAACAATATTACACACGCACGCACGCACGCACCGCACGCACGCACGCATGCACGCACCGCACGCGCGCGCACACACACACACACACACACACACACACACACGCACACACGCACACACACACACACACACACACACACGTTAATCAGCTATTGAAAGGAAACAAAGTTTGAAAAATTTAATTCACAATCAATAAATAAAAAAAGAAGAAGTGCGTTCACCTAAAAAATATTACTTCCTTAATAAATAAAAAATGTGGAACCCAATTATTAAGTGTATGATTTTCAAAAAATAGTGTTTTTTTTTAAAAGATATTTTTAGAATGAAATTATAGTGTGTGCAGTTATCGGTTAGCTCACATTTGTTGTTGAAGTCATGAGTGAGATTGATGAGGACCTTAAGATTGGCTATCATGCACTCCCTGAAGACAGCCCCTGGAGACTCCTTGTCTGCGAGACTTTGGGTAGGGTGGAAAGAAACTTGGGAATCACAGAGCCTCAGCATCCTGATCACGGTGTCCACTAACACACCATCCCTGTATGTAAGAAGGTAATTGTTGTTCTCTTCATTCTGGAAGGTAACCTGGAAAACAAAGAAACAGAACCTGAGACAGGTAAAACAAAGTCAAGATTCCTAATACTTGTTCCAAAGTTTCATCAATAAATTAACTGGTACAGAAAAACCATCTCAGACTTTGAATGAAGTAGAAGGATTCTTAACAGAGATATAAGTTTGGTTGTAGCAGGACTAGGCAAAATTTTTCCTGAAAAGGAACATGAGAAATTATCATGAGTGGCACTCATCATACTGAAGGGAAATGTCTGCAAGTAAATTAATAATTTGTTCAGACATTATCTAAGAGTGGAAAAAAATATAGTCTCTTTGTAATTTGGCTAACAAGAGAATTTGTTTTTAGGGCAGAGCCATGAGGTATATTCTATACAATAATAACAAATTATTAAGAGTTTTAATATAAACTTTCAATGAGACAGAAAACTTAATTTTGTTTTTATTTATTTAATAAATACTTTCTTGATTTTATGGTTGTTTTAATAGGAATACATGTGATCAAGATCTACAAAATACTGTTTATTAAGGAAGATTTATAACTCATATTAAAGTTGTCCCCTCAGTAGATAATCAGGAAGCCAAATTTAATAAAATAAAACCAGAGGGAGGTATACTTCAGGGGATGGCATAAACAGAAAATATTAATCTTGTTTTAATGACTACTAGGAAGGGGTGATAGTTGAGAGGTTAGGCTAAGATCTTGAGGACGCTACCTGGCTGAGATGGGGAAGAGAGGCAAACATATGGCTACCCACCAGTGGCCACTTAGCCCTTCTTCCCAACTAATACTCTCACTGTCACCTCCATGTGGTGCGCCCTTTTAAGCCAGCAACCCAGGCCAAGGTAGAAGAAACCAACTCCAGAGGAGGTCCTGGATGACAACTGATGAGGGAGGAGGCCCAGGATCAGGATGAAGGGTTTTCGCAGCAGGGTGTTCCTCTGAGGGAAGGAGGTAGAGGAACCTAGGTATTAGCTGGTAAATGGCAGCATCTATGGTCCAGTTAGCTCATCACTGTGTGGAGGGAGTAAACCCTCTACAAATAATCAGGTGGTCCTGAGCTGAAAGTGAGAGCTAAGCCACAGGACTCGGGTGCTTAGAGAGGGTGAGTGGACCCACCACCTAAAAATTAACCACTAAGAAACCTCAAAAATTAACCTTAGAAATAGACAAAAAAAGAATCAGCAATCATCTTAGGTTAAATATATCGTAATAGGATATTGAAATGTTTCAGCACTTTTTCAACCTGGAGTATTGATTGGGCTCTTAAAACAGATAGAAAGACACAAATTGGACATTGCTGCTATTATACAGAAAATAAGATTGACTGGACAGTGGATCTTGAAGAAGAGGAACCGCACCAGTCTACTGTAGCTGCAATGAAAGGAAGCACACCTTCGATACTGGATTCATAGTCAGGTGAGCCTCTCGACATCTTGAATTGAGCTAAGAATGCATAAACCCTCAGATATGTGTCATACACATCAAGGGAAGGTTCCACAATTACAGTATACAAGGACTCACAGATGATTCGGAGGATACTGGAGAGGACACTTGACTCATGATTAGAGTATTCAAGCTATGATATGAAGATAGTTATGAGTGACCTGGAAGTCAAAAATGTTTTCCAACATCAGGCAGGCATAGCAGCAATGAGAACACAAATGGGAATGGCCAGAAGCTAATTAGTCTTGCAGCTTCAAAGGATCTCACCATTGGAAGCATCTTCTTTCTACGCAAGCATATCTATAAAGGTATTTGTATAAGCCCCGATGGGAACACTTAAATTGACTAAATCCTGGAGGCAGGAGATATGTCAGCTCTCTCACCCAGGTCAGGGTATACTGCAGGGCGAATGCTAACTCAGACCACATGCTAAGCATAGCCCATAAGTAGATGAGATTAATGTCTCTAAACTAAGAATGGAGCTGTGGAAGCGATAGAACTTAAAGAAATTATGGGATATTGCGGAATAGAATATTGTATACAGCCATATGTCAATGAAAACTCGCAGCAACTGGTTATGAGGAGGAAGACAAGACCGAACAGTGGAGGAAGACCCTGGGAGCTGGAGTAAAAGAATCTTGTGGTTTGATGAGGAATGTTTCCAGATCACAAAAACTAAGAATGCTGCTTACAAGGCCAAGATAGATGCAGACCTGGCAAAATGTAGAAGATTCAAGATAATTAAACTCAGCAGCTCATACAAACTATTGGATGTTCTAACCAGAAATGATCTTTGTGGTAAGCCCGATGTAATCACTATCACCATGCAAGTCAGGTTCAGATGGGCCAGGAATGAGGCATCCCATGGAGAGGGCTCAAAATGACCATCCATGGCAGCAAAAGAGTTGGTCAACCAAAATAGCACTGGATGGACTGTGTGGCCGGTGATGCCAGGACCCTGGGGTCTACAACTGGATGACTGCACCATTTGTTAGACTCCTGATGGCTACTGATTAAGGAGGTCTGGACACGGCATCGTGTTATAGTACCGGGTTAACTACATGACTACATGACATAGAGGTCAATTATGATTTAGGAATCTATTAAAACACAATAAAAGTATGAAGACTTAGTACTACAGAAAACTCTCTTAATCTTGGTACAGAAAAACAAAGTTTTATTGATATCGAATCAATAACACTCTGGTAGAGTAGTTCAATTAATGCCTTGCTGACTAGGTTAATTGCTGTTTCAGTACTTTAAAAACTAAAAAATAAATATTGCAAGGTGACTTACATTTTCAAGAACCCTAAGGCAACGGTCAATTTTCCTTAGCCGATCCAAGAGAGGTGGCGTCCACTCTGTGATGGTTTGGTCAATGGGACGACTTGTCTCCACCACAGTCTTTATGATGTGCTCCAGACCACCCAGGTCTCTAAGTTCTTCCTTAAACCATTCCCCAGCTCGCTTAGATGTGAGAGATAACAAAGTCTCCATGGCAAGCTGTCCAACCTGAAATTACATTTCAGAAACAAATTGTAAAGAACTTTATGAAGAAGAAATTATATTTCGAAATGTAGGCTTAAAGTACCTATGTGTTTTAATAATTGAGACAGGTATCTATATCCCAACTCGTAGTATAATATTTTTGGTCAAATTTAATTTTTGCAATTAAAAAATAAATTTTAATATTTTAAAACAATTTTCACTTTGTTAAAAAAATTGGACAGTTCGAAGAAAGGCACTGATAATATGAAAATCATTCAAATAACTATTTTTCAGCACTCATTATATCAACACATGAAAATATTTAGCTTAGTGCATATCTTTCTTGATATAATTTTAATTTATAGCCATCAGCTTTCTTTTGAAAATTTAGAATAGAAGACTAAGGTCTGCCTGAGGTCCTGATTGTCATAGCACAGCTCAAATAATTAGTACTCTAATAAATCACCATAAATATGTGAAAATTTATATAGCTCATATTAATCAAATACATTAAGAAATTTACATTTTCCTAATAATGTATATATCTGAAATTAAAAAAAAAAAAAAAAAAAAAAAAAAAAAAGAAAAGGAGTTTCTCTGATATTCAAAGAATTGAACAATCGCAGAAAAAAAGGTTTATTTGTCAGAATTTTCTTTAAATATAAATGCTAATGTTAAAGCTGAATCATTCAAGTTTCTAACAGCTAATGCAAAAGTAGAAGTGATTCATCTTTTTTAATTCCATTAATATTCACAAAATAAAAATAGTAGTCATTTTGATAATTTAAAGATTTGTGCCAGAACACAGGAGATCGGAACTGTGTCTCTTTTTAGTGATCTACAAGCTTAATTCATCAACACCAATTTTCCATATAATACTGGGCCCCACTATTTGGTATATGTTTCCAATGGAATACTAACACTCCAAATATGCTTGCTTCACAAAGTTAAAGACTTGAATTTTTTTTTTTTTTTTTTTTTAACATATTAATATAAGTAAAACAATTCTTCTGGAAAAAACATTTTAGAATTTACAAATATCTATTTGAAACTCAACTTTAATACAAATAGCTAATATAAAAATGCTTAATATAAAATAAATTGGAGTATTTATACAAATGAACAAATAATAAATAAACTAGTATCTGTAGTTGAAGATGTAGATGTATATAAAAATACAATTGTCATGTTTTATAATACCAAAAACAAATAATAACTGGAAAACCAATAGAAACTATTTCCTTCTTTTTACTAAAAAAAATATATATTATTTTCTACTAGGTTATAAATAAATATGTATTACACTGAAATAGGCAATGAAGTCACTGAGCTCATGACACATTGAAAATTGGTCTGTTAAGAGAGATACAGCCTGAAATTTCAAATATCCGTTTTCTACAAATATAGACAATGTTTGCCCACCAGTGAAAGTTCGCCAGTAGGTGGAAGTTATGTTGATTTGTCACAATTATTAGAAATCTGTCCAGTGGGTATCACCAAAAAATCAGGACAGCAGGAAGCGGCTGTTCAGAGTCAATCACATCCCAGATACACTATTCAAACTACTTCATTATTTATTATCAACCAACTATGATTGAGCCCTCAGGAAAAGGAATGCCAGTAATTACACATTGATTATGAATACTACAGCTGGCACCATACTTATATTTGATGTTATGAGATAAAATGTTGATTACTATAACAGATATTACTCCACACAGACAATGCCATCATCTCACTAACACAAAAGATGACTTTATTGAGAAGATACAGAAGAAAATGGAGTTTTTTGACCGTAGTATTATTATTAGATGATTTTAGTTGGGGTTTGGTCAAGGTAGATAAAAAAAAAAAAAAAATTTAACAAAAGTATATTTTTAAACAAAAAATTATCTGCCAATGTTTCGGCTTACATTGTAAGCCATCTTCAGGGCTGTAGAAATACAATGTCATGAGAATACAATAATAATTACTACTCTTTTCAGGTTTCTTTTTACATTATAGACAACGGCAGATGCTATGTCACTTATTCTTATTAGGTAAGAAACCCAATCAGAGAGACTAAAATAGTTATAAAGAAATTGTTAGACAGGGTTCATCAAAATAGTCACTTCTGATAAAGGGACACGACGAGGTCATTGGTCTTGTCTCCAGGAGTGGAGAGACCATATCCTTCAGGGGTAGAGCTATAAGAAGCATCACTCTCTAAGTCATAGAATCAGTTTATATCTAACAATGAAAATGATTTAAAAAAATTGAAAGGTCTAATAATGAACTTGGTAAAATATTTTGCAATCAGCTTTTAGAAATGAAGGTAACAATAAGTTTGTTCCTAAACATATCGTTTTAATGATGAAAACCAAAGTTCCCTAACTATAAATTTTCACAACTTTGCCATTACAAGTAAATGTAACAAACCATTAATTGAAAGGTATAAAGGAAATACCCCAAGGATTCATGAACACCAATTTAATAAAAATATTTCTTAATAAAAGAAAATACAATATTAACTTTCAGACATTAAATAACCTTCAAGAAAACCTCCTATGGCCATAAGATATCAAGTTCAGGCTTTTGGAACTAAACAAACCTTTATGGATAGAAAAAACAGGCAGACTTTTTTTTTTTACTGGCGACAAAAAATAAAAGCTAAGGAGCTTTCATGAAGAAACATTTGTACAGTAAACCAACAACTGTGGTACATTACTATAACACAGCTCAATTAAGTGGAAATTTAAATTATGCTAATTCAATGTGAAAAAGAACCCAAGTATTGTTGAAGATGAACAGCTGTAAAAAAAAAATTAAATATAAAGCTTTGTTAAGTGATTAAGTTGTGTAAAAGGATTTTACTTGAAATATCTAAGAAGGGGGGGCTTGTTCCAAGTCATATGCATAAAAATCAATAAAACGTATTTGTCAATATATAAGAGATTCATTGATCATTTATGTTGCATATTGCCCAATTATTAAATATTTTACTACATTTTCTTTATGAATAATTTTTATTGTGAGATCAAAGATGTTAAATAGTTAATTATTTTGATTTGGAAATAAATGAACAATTAATCAGTGCAAATGTGTTTTGCAAATGTACAAACAGTTAAATTCAATGAAGTTTTTATTTTTGATGCTGCTTAGTACTAGTTTTTCATTTAACAATTATGGTTGTGGTGGTGGATGAATAACAAAACAAAAGTAAAATTTTCATAAATTATTGTTTTATAGCGTCTATTACCTCCCTGTTATCAAATTATTTAACCATGAAATAAATTAACATCCTCTTTGTTTATTTTACTCTTTTGTTTTTATTGAAATTGTTTGTGATTTTGAGATATTGGCTAATTCATTTAAAAAAAAGAAGAAATCATAACTAAATAAAATAACTACTATAATTTAATTATTTTNATAACACAAACTCACATATTAAATTACCGCCAGAAAATGAGGCTATATATATATATATATATATATATAATAGTATTACATTATATTATATTATATAAATTTCAATAGAATTTAAAACATAAACAGTTTAGGCAAAAAATAATATTTCATACATAATAGTATTATTAGTTTATATTAAAACATTAGGATGATTAGTTTATATTAAGGAAAGTAAAGACTAGACTAAGATATTTTTGGGTACATACAGTGATATTGTCAAGGTTCAAATGTTTAGCATGGCCCTGCTCCTGAATCTCCTGACAAAGCGATCTGACACGATCCTTGGTCTTTTTGAGTTCAGCAGTAGAGAGACCGCATCCCTCTAGGGCAGAGCTGTGAGAAGCATCACTCTCAAGAAGTGATAGCATCAATTCCAAACTGTCCCGGTCTATGTCCATGTTCAGCCTGTCTTGGCTCAATACAAACATGACAGTGGCGGTGCACATGCCTAACCTCTGTAAAAAACATAATTGAATAAATAATCCTCACATTTAGAATTGGAGAATATAGTGGAAACCTTATATTACTTAAGCAAAATTAATTTACTATCATACCTTCCGTAATCAGTCTTCGTTGGTTTCTTATGTTCTGTTGACGAGCGCTTTCGGAAATGATCCATCTTCGTGGCTGAATATGTGTGTTCTCTGTCACTGCCTGTCTTCCACAGCGTTTTTATTCTGTGGGTTAGTCAGGTGCATCAGAATAGGGGTCGTTTAGATATAACGGTTGCTTTGTCAGAGATAAAATCTGTCAAATGCGAGAGTTATTAGGGTCGGTGTTCATTGTTTCAGGGAGCAGGAATTAGTTGCGATCTCCAAAATACTTGGAGTAAAGTTGTAAACACCTTAACAAAGGAGATTGCAACTAATCCCTGCTACCTGAAACAATGAACACCGACCCTAATAACTCTCGCATTTGACAGACCTTATCTCTGACAAAGGGACCGTTATAGCTACATGACCCTTATACCTGACACACCTGACCAACCCACAGAATAAAAACGCAGAGAAAGATAGGCAGTGACAGAGAACACACATATTCGGTTTCGGAGATGGATCATTTCCGAAAGCGCTCGCCAATAGAACATAAGAAACCAACAAAGACGGATTACGGAAGATATGATAGTACTATATTCATTGGTAGTAATAACCCTTTAGATTATTTACCTAAATTAATTTATANTCATAATAGGATGAGAATGCCATCTAAAAACCTAGAGGTTAAATCGGAAATTGGTAGTGTTGGAACTTTATATATATATAGAAAATGAAACACTCGCAGCTGTGATGTATGTAGCAATCAAGAACAGGTGGGATAGAGAGTGCAGTACACACACAAAAAAAAAAAATCAGAAGGAGCAAAATTTAAGGCGATCTCGCACCCTTCGTCAGTGAGAAGTGAAGAGAGACTATATATATATATATATTCTGTGAGTTATTAACATAATATTATGGTAATTATTCAAAATTTTAAATTTTTTTGTGTATTTTCAGACCAGAAAAAGAGAAAATATATTCTCGAAATACTAGGCTAGACTAAATTATTTAAAATTAATTGACCATACATACATTAAAGTTATATCTACAATTCCACACATTTAACACACTTTATTTGTTCCCCACTCCTACCTTGTGCATATCTTGCACTTTTCGGCCTACCGAGCCACCTCAGCTATATATATGTTAGCAAATGGCTGAAAGGGAGGATAGGTTAGGAGAGAGACGAAATTTAAAAATTATTCTTATCTTAGTTATTGTTAGTTATAAACAACAGTCATAGAACTATATAAAATATACAAGGCGATTCTCTAACATAACCTCTCACATTTTGGTAAAAAATTCATATTCTAAAAAATGTTTAAAATCATAAGAGAATAGGAAAGAGTCTCTTACTTTTAAAATGCAGAAACTGAGAATGATATTTGAGCGTTTACGTACAAACCCTTGTTTGAGTTTGTTGATTGTTGTAATTGGATGAATGGGAAAAAACTGAACAACTTTAGAGAAAGATCAACATTTATAATTACAATATATTTATTATAATTAGAGCTACAAAAAGTTTCCAAAACTAATAGATTTTGAAATATAATTTTCCAACATTTAACTTACTTAAAATGTTAACAAAACATATAATGCATATGATTACTGGATTGCACCCTCCCTAAAATAGATGGTAGTAATTAAAACAGTTTGAAAGAGTAACTTGTATTACTCGTACATCAATAAAGATACATTAATCAGTAAGTTTTGTAAGAGAACTAATATTACATAGTGTCGAATCACAAACAAATCTTTCTATTAGCAATGGCTAAAAAAAAAAAAAAAAATGAATATAAAATTCATGGGAAATAATATCAGTCACTTCATAAACTCTTGGCACCTTTTTATTTTTATCAGGATCAACCAAAAAAATATCAAAATGAACAAAACAATTATACAGACCTGATCTTTCGTTGCATCATGCAGAGCTCTGAAAAATTTAGTAACAGTGCCATGAGCTCTGACATGCATCCTAAAAGCTGGAACCATGCATTTAGAAGCCAATGTTATTGCAGAAAGGCACCTAAGTAAACAAAAAAACACAAAAAAAACATGAAATAATGTAAACAAATTACATAAATACAGGTTTAAATGGTAAACTCAAATAAACATACAAAATAAAAGTAATTTAGTTTACTTTTGGTAAATTTTATGCATTGCAGAGGCCATTAGTTGCTTTACTTGTTGGGTAAATAGTTTAGACCAAAAATGTTTGGTAAAAAATACAATGGTTGGAGGTTAGTTGGCCATCGGTTATTATATGCTGGAGAAATTAGTCAGGGTTTCGGCCCTGATGATTTTGTACTTTTTCTCAACCCAGAAAAATTCCACAGATCATAGAATCGTTCAACTCCTACCACCCCCACCTAAAATTCACTATTGAATTTGAATCCGATAGTAGTCACCTTTTCCTTGATTTACTCTTTATTAGACAACTCAACAATTAACTGCCTGTTATACCAATTCCGGTTGCTTTCTCAACTTCCATTCCACCCATTCCTGTTACCAAATTATCAACATCGCCAGAAACTTGATACAGTGATCCTTTTCTCTCTCTGACCTTTCTTTTCACCAGAATACCAAAATCCTTTCTCAAAATGGTTTTCTCACTCCTCTAATTAACTACCAATTAGGTTCATCCATGACCCTCATAAAGAAAATAAGAAATAGCTTTGCTATAGCTTATAACATATTTTATTACAGACTGTTCAGCAAACAGACTTAGATAAAACTTGCCATACATTATCTCCTGAAGCCTTTAAAGCATATAGTTAAATTTTCTGAAAGATATCATAATAAATTGATCATATCTTTCATAAAATTCAGGGGAAGATTTTATATTCAAATAACTAATAATAAAATTGAATGATCGCATGAGTCGGGAAAAAAAAGAAGTATAAACAATACAATTTACATTAGAATGAAAAATTTGACACAAAAAAAAAACAAAAACTAAAATTAAATAAAGCTCACACGATTTTCATTAAAATACTTATTCAGGAAAATAAATAAGTAAGAGTTATACAAATGAGCACACCAGAAGGTTTATTGAATTTAGATCTATGTGAATGAAAGTTAATGGAATCAGCAAACATTTTTTCGGACACACATCCCACCTTCGTTATCAATCTAACATCATTTTCAGCATAGTGAAGTGAGATATCAAGAATAACGGACTGTCAAGTTACCCAATAGAATCCAAATCCATTCTTGTCTGGAATGGATGTTCTTTACATCTATTTAATACCTTCCAAAAAGCTATTCTTATGCTTGTGCTACATATGTACACTCTCTGTTGTTAATATCAGTCTCACTTGGGGTAGCTTTGTGACTCCACAGAAATATACTCCAAAGTCAATAATGACTAATCATAGACAGTGGTATGACAAAAAATATACAGCCCACGACATTGTTTCTCCTCAGTCCACTACTCAGCCCATTAAGGAAACAAAAACCTTTTTTAGAATTGGAATTTTATTTTTCATTTTTTTAAACAACTTTACAGAAAAATGCTTTAAGTTTTGATAATCTATGTTTAGCAATAATTGGGAAATAATTTTTTTTTTTCAATATTTTATGTGTTTTGCACATGTCTGATAAGAAAATTCTAGAAAACTAATCATTAGTACACTTTTCAATCAATATTACATAGGAAAAACCCTTTAAGTAGAGATTAAATAAAGGGGGGAAATTTTTATTTTCATATGGACTTAACATTTTTATTCTTGATCAGTTGGTCATGTTGAAAGCAGAATACTACTAAGAGAACATTCCTGACAAGCTCCACCACAAACATTACAACTTTGTACTAAAGTTTAGAGAAAATTATGTTTTTGAAGTATTGAAAAAAAGGATGCTAATTTTCTGAACTTCAAAATCAAATTTTTGATATATAGCTTTTCCTCATCCTTGGGATAAGATTCAGTAAGAGAAGTAAAAACAGACTAGTTAGTTTTAGTATTCAATCTATCTAAAAAAAACTATGTTTAGTCCACCACTTTCATGAGTTTATTATGGAAGAAGGAAAAATACAATTTTAAATTCAGACACACAGAAAACCAAAGACATAAATCGTGATTTATAGATCAGTTGTAATTGTCATGTAATATGAAAATAACTTGAAAACTGAGTAATTGAATTTATTAAGACATAAAAACAATTATTCGTATGTCTAAATATAAAAAAAAATATTTTACTGTATAAAATGTTTTATGGTACATTTTACATGCCCTAAGCTTTTCAAGGCCAGTGATAAGCCAAGTATTTCAAAAAGAGAATACACACACACCCGTGCGCCAAGCGCACCCACGCATACACACACACGCACACACTGCAACATTTGTCTTCTTCGCTGATTAATACTAAGGCATTGAGAAATTAAAATTATCTCTTATTATTTAAGAGATAACCGTTGATCAGTACTAGGATCAGGAACTGGCAAAAGGACTAATGAAATCTGACTAATGACTTCTGATTTAAAACACTAATTTTCTGTGAATCTCTTTTAAGGCAATTTTTCAATTTTAATAAGATTCATTGGTCTTTACTTAATATTGTATTGTCTACAACTTCAAAGTTTATTTCCAGAATACGTATATGTAAAAAAAAAGACATAGTCTAATTAAAAATTAATACTGAATGCATGGAGATGAAATTGAATACATAGCTTAGTGGACATGCAAATTTTCCATATGACAAAGATATTATTGTATAGAGCAGGAATGTTAACGGATAGATAAGGAAGAGTCAGCTTACTAAGAAATAAGTTTATCTGAAGATTAAAAAGAAAATACATAAAACCAACATAAGAAAATCCAAACTAACCTAGTACTGATAGGATTGTTGTCCTGAAGAGCATCCAAGATATATTCCACATCGTCATTGAATTCCTGGAATTCGCCTGACTCTTGAATCTGATGAGCTTTTTTCACATTTCTCACTACTGTATAAAACTGAAATGAAAATAAATAGTAAAACAGTGATTATGAATGTTTCCAAATAATTCTATTAGGGCCTATAGTCAGTCAAAATTTTTTAATTCAGATTTTTGTTTTATAAGCAAGAATATGGGGATTAAGGAAAATGACAAATTTGGAAAATAAACATTACTAATATAGGTTGTTCAAAATATGTCAACTGAGAAAGCAATCAGCAAGCTATGACTAATTTGTTTGTTTGGGCCTGAAATGAAGTGTCTGAATTATTCTATCTTGAAGGACCTTGGCCATTCAAACCCATTCTATATATATGTGTGTGTGTGTAATTTCAGGTGTTCTTCTTTAGCAGGAGAGTTAAAATTTTAGCTTAAATAATTTTGTTAATTATGGTCTGTTTATTGATAGTTTATCGGAGCAGTAGTATTATGCATTCTTCTTGTAAAACTAATTCCTTATCTTCACTTTAATAAACTAGACTTAACTGACATTCTTCTACAATCATTATTTTTAACAACCCATAGCCTATAATATTTTTATTGTGTATGTCCGAATTCTCAGCTCATAATCTATTGAATATAACAGATTATGAATTCAGACATACACAATAAAAATATAATTATTGGTGCACAATATAATCCTTAAAGAGGTGTAATAATCTAAGGGTTGATCGCCCCTAAACCCGATCCTACCTACCTACCTAATCCTTAAAGAAAACAAATATGAACTGAACCAAAATATTAAGTAATACAAATTTTGAATACCTCTTTAGCCTTTTTACTACAGGTCACACTAGTTATTGGCTCGTAATCTTCTTCTGATACAATTTCCTCTTTAGTGGAATAATTGGTAACTCTTGTGAGGGTCTCAGCATCAAAATCTCCAGCTAATGGTGTCTGAAGACCTGCTGGCTTATCTGCCAGCTTGGATCCTGAAAGATTTATAGAATAAAAATATATATATACATAAAATGAAACACTCACGGGTTTAATATATAATAAATAAAAAAGATGGAAGAAAGAGTGTAATGAACACACAAAAAAAATTACAATGAGTAAAATCTACCTGGAAATTTTACTCATTGTAATTTTATAACTTTATATAAATGTATATACACATACGAGGCATGTCAGAAAGTAAGTGTACTGAGACTGTCACGGAGGTAGGGAATTGTTTTTCCACATTTTGGTTGCACTGTCACATAGCGTGATTTCTTCATTCGACAAGACTGTTTTGAAGTCACAGTTTGTTGAGAACTGTAGACGCAGCAACACGTTTAGAAGAAATGTCCAATCCAACCTCCTACCAAGGGTGAAATACGGGGCGTTATCCATTATCTTTTTATAAGGGATTAACTCCAGAGGAAAGCCATGCGAAACTATTAGAGGAAGGCATCAAAAAATTGATACCTTGGAACACCACCTGTATTGAGAGGAATGGAGACTATGTCGAAAAATAGCTTAGATATGTACTAATGTAAACAGATAATTTATTTGTTCAAATAAAAATTTTACTTTTACTTACTTTCTGGACATCTCTTGTATAAATAAATAAATNNNAATAATTTTTTTTTTTTTAATAATTATTGACAAACTAGCTCTTAATAAAATTGAAAAAAAAATGTCAAAATTATTACAAATATACACTGATGCATTTCTGTTCCGTTTACTGTTTGTAAGAATTTATTTTACCAGTAATAAACCTCAGAAAATTATTCTATAAAGGTTAGACATTAATGAAACTTGTCTTAGGAAAAAAAAAAAAAAAAAAAAAAAAACCTGTGTAGAATATACTACAAAATCATAACATTAATTTCCACAATAAACACAAGAAAATTTACTTTTTTTTATAACACTATAATAATGAAGATTTTAAATTATGGCCTCCCCTCCTCCACTCAAGATAATTTTATTAATGATTTCGATCAAACTCATCCAACAGTTAGCAAAAAGAAGCTTAAAACCGAATTTGGTTTTATAACTTTAAATTTTTTTATTTTGAGCATATACAGGAAAATGTATATATATATATAT
>KZ806975.1:785584-810682 GCA_000696205.2 Oncopeltus fasciatus
ATATATATATATATATATATATATATATATATATATATATATAAACACAGGTGGTAACATGCTATAAGGTTTAACAAACATACTATTTTGTACCAAGTGGACTGAAGTTTACTTACACTACAATATATTATTTTTTTATTAATTTATTAATAAGATGAGTAAGAAGTTTACTTACACTACAATATATTATTTTGTTATTAATTTATTAGAGAATAATTATTTAAATATGTAGGGGCCATTTAAATCTGCAGACAATCATAGTATATTTTGTAGAGGGCAATATTAAATATAGAGTAATTCAAAGGATACTTAAAACTATAGGTACAAAAAAAAGTAATCAAAAGTAGGATTCATATATATTATTTGTAAGAGAAATTTCAAACACCATTTTAAAAAATAGCAGTTACTTAATTTGTTAAAGCTATTAAAATTTAAAATCATTAGTTTATTTTTTAATGTGAATATTAAAAGTGTCACATAAGAGTTGTGTAATCAAAGCAGATTTTTCATGTTTCATTCATGAAAGAAAAAGAAAAATATATTAGGAAATTTAATTCATAAGCCACGGAGATCAATGAGTATTAAATGTATTATCAAAAAAGTTTGATCTAAACTGGCTGGAAGGTTGAGTGGAGAAGAGCCCACCCATCGCATTATATTCATAAATGTCTTCTTCAGAAAGCGTTTTTGGTGAAAAAGCTATAGATTATAATTGTTAAAAAATAACATTTTACACCTATTATGTTCTATAAAATATTTTGTGAGTCGAATAACAATTAAGATATTATATTTAAAAATTTAGGTTTCCCACTAACCCCCCCCCCCCCTTTATCCCATCTAATTTCAACCAAAAATCAATTTTTTGAAAAGTTTGCAATGAAAAGCCTAAATATCAGATTAGGTTAATAAATTTAAATAACAATAATACTTGAAATTACATTCTTAAAAATTTGTCTTTAATCATATTTTTTTTGTAATGTTATACAGCATAAATGCTACAAAATAAACATTTTAAAATTTTTCATATTTCTCATTTTATATAATTAAGTATTAAAAATTATCAGTAAAGCACATCTTTAAGGAGATACTTATGAAAATTGATGCATAAAGGATTTGCATTGTTTATTGTTTAAAAATGAATGTTTTCTATTAAATTTCTATTTAAGTTGTAATAGTTGAAATCTATAATACAATAGGCTTATTTTTCTTCTTCTTTTTTTTTTTAAACCTTACAGCAAAGTAATGATGAAGAAGACGAAGATGAAGATGGGGGCAAACAGGTGGTGGTGGGAATCTGTGCCATGGCAAAGAAGTCTGAGTCAAAACCTATGCGGGAAATCCTCACTAGGCTGCAGGAATTTCAGTATATTCGAGTCCATGTATTTTCTGAAGATGTCATAGTGGAGGTAAATTTTCTATTACATAATTTCAATATTACATGCTGGGAGTAATCATTACATTTGATTCTATAAAAATTTGCTATGAATTTTATATGTTTTTAAAATAGTATTTGTTTTGTTTCTGTTTTGATGGGAGAAAAATGAATTATTTTAAAGAAGAAAAAATACGGGAATTGATAAAAGGGATTTATTTTANAATTATTGTATTTATATTTAAAAAATAAACCTTAGTAAGACATGTACTGAAGAAAATTGTTAGTTGAATAGATTAATAATATCAGAAATTTTTAAAAGTTGAAAAAAGAAACATTCACAACCCAAAAGACTGATTCGAGCTCCAAAAAATTAACTATATCATAAAAAATAAATAAAAAGAAACAAGACAAAAGAAATGAAATGTCCTTCATGAATAGTGTACCCCAGGCATTGGTTATCAAATGCTTCCTGTGTATTTCAACTTATTTATTTTTTATTAATAACTCAACATCTGATTCAATAATTAATTGAGTAAATATATGTTTGTTATTAACATTATAAAGCAATATTCTTGTTGATTAACTAATTAAATATGTTGTTTTATATATTGTAAGTCTACCAAGCTATTTTAAGGAATTTTAATGTAGGTGCAGGTGGAATTATAAAATCAGCATCAAAATCTTAATGGATAAATTATTTCATTTACTTCTTCATTGCTATTTGTAATGGAGAAATATTATGATTTATAGGGGTTTTATCAAGAAAATAAAATTAGGGAAACTTAAACATTAAAGAAGTAAATTTGTATGGCCCTTATTTATAAGAGTAAATTTAAATATTCATAATTAAAAGAAACAGAACAAAGAATCGAGTTTGTTATCTTCCCTGAGAGTTGCATTCTCTAATCACTTTAAGAGTGACTGTCACAAAGTAGGATGAAG
The DNA here is from genome assembly GCA_000696205.2 of Oncopeltus fasciatus. NCBI lineage: Eukaryota > Metazoa > Arthropoda > Insecta > Hemiptera > Lygaeidae > Oncopeltus > Oncopeltus fasciatus. Next base: position 787,902 of record KZ806975.1, read on the forward strand.
CTAATCTGACTTGTTGCTGTCACATTTGACAAGAAACACTGGGTAACAGTCCAATCTACATAATATTAATTATTGAAAAATTTATAAAGAAGTAGTTGAATTATCCAAGAATCAATTATTTTACCTATAAAGGATTATGTATGTCTGTTTAAGTAAGAAAGATTATAAACCTTTCATATGATTACATAGATTTATTAAGTAATATAATCCAATAAATTAAGCAAAAATTTAGGCTTATTTTAAATAAAATAATATTTTTTAATTATTAGTATATATTCATGATTCTTTTATATAATTAGAATAAACTTGAAACAGAAGGTTATTATAAATCAATTAGGAAAGTAAAATCACTAAAACAGCTCTATTCTGAATGATGATGAACACTCTGACTCAATTGAAGTTGAGTCAAGAGAAACTTTATCTTCTATATATAACTTACTCAACAATTATTTAAAACAAATTGACACCTCATTTGGGTGCATCACATAAACTCACCACCCCCAACAGTGAAATTGAAAATATTAATGGAGAATAGAAACTGACTAGTTGAATAGTCAGTTTTGACAGTCAAATTTATCAATAATAAACAACAGTAATATTTGTAGCCCTCAGACTCACTAAATAGAGAAGAAATTAACAATTTTGCATAATATGAATGTAATGTCAAGAAATAAGAAAGGTTGAACCTCCCATTTAACCATAATATACAGTGTACCTACCCATGGTGAAATGGGTACTCCTTATAGAAGTAAATGAAGTTACTCCCCATTTTCCTACAGTTCCAGCTGATTTTGCAGCACAGGGTTTATTACTATTTTCACGAAATAGTTTGTCAAACTGGATACTAGGATGAGTTGTAGGTCCAACTTTACGACCATAGGTTTTATAACAGCCTCGAGACATCTGAAATAAATTTTATCCTACAGGCTCCATGAAATAAGAAAAGAAAAGTAAATTAAAAAATAACTTTCACAATCATGAAGATAAATTTAACAGGTTGAATTTACAGACGAACATACGTTAAACCATCTACTTGAGGCGAAGGAAAACTTCAAAAGAGCCTTAGAAGTTTTAGGTTGAGAAAAAGTATAAACAATTTGGTCAACATTTTACACTTTATACAACAGCTTCAGAGCAGGACTCTGAAAAAGTTCAGGTTATCTTTTCTTACAGGTTTTTAAGTAGCACAGCACTAATATAACCATCACTAATTTATAAAATAAAAATAGGGAAAACTAAAGAAAATGAACAATTCTAAGACAAAATAACCCACAACATAACACAACCTATTCCGCCATTCAGCTCGAAAACTGGACTAACAAGACTCCGAAAGATGTATATAACCAAAACGGTAGATAACAGGAAAGGACCAACTCTCCGAAACTTGAAATTGGCGGGAACCGAAGTTCGGTAAGTTTCATTCAAATTTAAAAACTTAGCAAGTAACAGAACTTATTTTTAATGAAATCCAAAGAATGTTATAGTAATTTTTAATAATAGCGCTGAATTAGACATAAAATACCGCTTGGGTTATTTCATTATTAATCACTCGGTGAAATTGACCCTAAATAAAGTTAAATTTATTTTTTATTTGTTTTGGCAATCTTCTTCCTCTACTATACCTTATGGAAATCCCTATACAAGCAGTACAATGGAATAATACCTATTATAAAGTAGTAATACCTACATTGTATTTAAGTATTGTACTTTAAGTTTTGTTTTCACGTCCCATTACTTCATAAGAACCCGTCAGTGCTTTTGCGACACTTGGACATATTGTCTTTTCGTTTCTCCAATATAAAGTGTGATATAAGTTCAATTACTAAAAAAAAAAATAAATAAATAAATAAAAACAACCACAATTACATTAATATTGTCTTTGAGTATCATACATTTATTATTCTTATGTGAGCAAGCAGAGGTCGAGAAAATGTATTATATGTGATGTAGAATGAATGAAAGGAGACTACTGAACATGTGTGAGTGTTTGTAAGTGCTTATGATCGTTCTTGTGTCCGTTAATGGTTGCGTTTGTGAATGCTTACATTACACAAAACGTCCAAACATGCTTTGGTGCATTATGTTCGGTAAATCATTTAAAATCACCAGGACCATTTACAATTTTGAACTCAATGAACTGTTTAGAAACAATCAGCCGAGATTGGGTTTCAGCCAAGATGTATAATAAATACGCCAAAACATAATTGGACATTATTTTATTTGTTAATGCCAACGTTTCAGCTCATATTGTAAGCCATCATGAGAGCTCAAATCTAACATAAAATATAGCTATAAAGAAGGGACCTTAACTGTATGGCTGCAAAGTCTCACCACCGTGCCTGGTCATTGTGACGTAATTAAAACCTCCAGCAGGATATGTGTGTACTCATCGTGATGCTGTTACATCGGGACCATCCTGGTGAAGAACATTGGAATAGGTAATTCCAAAAGGATTAGGATAAGCGGACTTCCAAACTAGAACCTTGAAACAACCTAGAAACAAGTTCGATTCAAAAGCTTCTAACCACTACATTACTGGCAAAATGTGTGTGTGTGTGCGTGCTTGTCAAAAGTGGGTGGTTGCCCAAAATGTCAAGGGCAAGAAAAAATGTACTAATGCTGTAGCTAGCGCAAAACTTACTTTCAAAGTAACTGTTTTTCATTATTATTAAAAGTAATGTTTTAGACAATTAATGAAAGGGAATAGAATTTAAAAAAAATCTATCTGTCCCAGCCAGGAATCGAATCTGGACCTCCTGCTATCCGGGCCGGCGTGTTAAGCCATTACACCACCAGGACTAGCTAGATATCTCAGGCTCATTTAGAGGCTCTCGCTAGTGTAGAGGGAGTTTAATGAGATATCTAGCTCGTCCCGGTTGTGTAATGGCTTAACATACCGGCCCGGATAGCAGGAGATTCAGGTTCGATTCCTGGCGGGGACAGATAGATTTTTTTATTCTATTCCTTCTCATTAATTGTTTAAAATTTACGTGGGATAAAAAATCACAACCAAATAAAATATTTAGGAATGTTTTAGGAGTTACACACCGTATTTGGACGGTGGACAATTAGGAGTGGAGGTAAATTTAAACCGCAAATTTTATTTTTACGGCCTAGAAGTCGGTTTCAGCTGTTTATCTTTATGAAGCTTGGCCTACCACTGTTAAATGAAAACAAAAAAACAAAAACAGAAACATTAAAAGGCCGAAGTATTACTGTTAAAGACTAAGAGGACCAGGCCTGTACGGGAAGGTGCCAATTGAAGGATGCCTCCGGATAAAGGATTCAAGGATCTTTGTTCTTAATTATTAATGACCTACAGTTCATAGAAATTTGGTGTCAGAAGTGGGATCAAAATATTTTAACATTTTATGTTTAATGGAGTATCACTTAGGCTAAAGGATCTAAAAGTAGCTGATTTGAAAAGAGAGTTATTTTTGGATCGGAATCAGTACTCCAACAACTCCTGCGTCAAGTTTTAAAGGATTCAGGCGAAGATCCTGAAAAAACAAATTTTTTTGAACTGAATTTTCTAAATTTACAATTACTTTAAAAAATAAATTAATTGATTATTAGCTGTAGTAATTTATATTCTATTTATTTATAAGTTAGGGAGGACAGTAGTTTGTATTGTTATTAGAAAGTATAATTATTTGTTATAACAATTAACTTTAATTATTTTTATTCTTAATTATTATTGACCCGTAGTCCATAGCATTATTAAGGTAAATTGGATGAATATGTGAGGAGGGAAACATGTGAAATCTTCATTAGTAAAAGTTTTTTTGTTGGGGTTCGGTCAAGGTTGATCCAAAAAATACAATTTAAAAAAAAATGTGACTTTTTAAATTATTTGGCAGATAATTAAAAAATACACATTTTTTTAAAGTGTATTTTTTGGATCAACCTTGACTGAACCCCAACAAAAAAAATTTACTAATAATCTCTATGGTCAAAAATTCTACATGTGATGTGTTAAGTGCGATTTTTTTTTCATTGCTGCGGTCTCAATCTTCAGTTTCGGGGGGTGAAACACAGATTTGTTAATTATTAAAATGAATATTTTACAAATATGAGTGTTTATATGAGATTGAATTTACTATATAATATATTCATCGACTAAAATACATTGAAATTCACTTTCGAAAAAAATTGTTTTATCTCACTTGACATTTTGGGTAACCCCTCCCGTATATTCATCCGATTTAACTTAATACTGAGCCTTCTCTTGTTTAGCATATAAAAATGGTATGCCAAGTATCATAAAGGTAGGTTACTATACTATAATATTAAGAGGACTCGCCTAAGATTTGAAATTACACTATTAAATATTTTTCTTGATATGATTTTTTTTTTAAATGTTATACAATAAAAAGTTTGTAAAATTACATTTTACTATTTTTCGCAATACATTTTTTTCGTAACGCAAACAATAAGGAAGATATAAAGATTTTAAATTTTAGTCTTTAAATTTTTTGGAATGGACCTTTTATTTTAAGATATAGAAACCAAATTCATTAACTTCATTCATTAGACTTTTAAATGTAAACTCTTGTAGGAATTATTTTTTCGTTGAAATCTAATGAGAAAAACTTGTGGCGCCATTTTAGCGAAGGGGGAGACATTTGTCCATTGCCTGCTCATTTCAGTGCTGGAATAGGGTGGCTTCCTTTATATATGCCCCCTATCTCAATCGGCTGTGCTGGAGTTGAAGAAGAAAAAAATCTGTCACGCAAAAGCTGTGTAATCAAAGCAGATTTCCCAAGCTGGAGGGAGCAAAGATAGTGGAAGGTGAGATCCACAAGCCTGAGTAATTTTCGGGAGAGAAGAGTGGTGTAAACATTAACGTTCTTAGTTATATTCTTAAATAGTATTTTTTTGTGTTATTTAATCCCACGTAAATTTTAACAATTTTTGGTGCAAGGGAATAGAATAAAAAATCTAACTGTTCCAGCCAGGACTCGGACCTGGATCTCCTGCTATCCGGGCTGGTGCTTTTACCAATTATGCTACCGAGACAAGTCTGATAAGTTATTAAATTCCCCGCACTGGTGTCGAGAGTCTAACTTCCGAGGCAGACGAGTATATCGTCCTGGCTGGGACAGTTAGATTTTTTATTTTGTTCCCTTGCAGTAAAAATTGTTATTATTAGTTACACTCTTAAATATTTAATCTTCTTAATACCCGTTTATAATAAAATTTTACAGAACTAAAATGTTGTAAAATCAAATTTTACTCCTGTTAAACATTATTTTTTATTTTATCTGACTAATTAAAAAGAATATATTACATGGCCTTCTTCTGAACACATCTGGTTTCAATGAAAAATGGATTCATTATCATTTAAAATTAGATGATTTTAGTTGGGCTTCGGTCAAGATAGATCCAAAGTGTATCTTTAAAAAAAATTACTTTTTTTCAATTTGTATTTTTTTTTGGATCTACCTTGACCAAACCCCAATTAAAATCATCTAATAATAATATCTACGGTCAAAAAACTTTACATTTGAATATTATCATTTATATAACTTGCATTATATACTCTCCCTTTATATACCCAATTATTTATATATATATCCAATCCTTTATATATACCTAACCCTTTATATATCCAACTAATCCTTGCACTAAATTATATAAACCAAATTCACTAAATAGTGAATTTAGTTTAATATTTTAAAAACAAGGAAGCCAGCCCATCCCTCGGATGTACATTCTTAAATTTTTTTCTTTCATGTGTGTTTTTCGTTTTAGAAATGTTTCAGAAGCTATAAAACTGCATTTTACAACTGTTTAGTTTCATATCTTTAATCTTTATGAAAAGTAGTATGGTGGATAGGCCACTTTTCTAATCAGTTCTTCTGATTTCACATGTGTTTAATTGCAGAATAATACACTTTAGTTTGCGGCTTGCATCTTATTAGAGCGATTTTATGTATATATACGTTAATGTGTAAAACGGGTTATTTTATTATAATGAAAATAAATCATACGCAACAAATAAAAATTATTTATAAGCCGATAATTTCTTGGATTACCGTTATCTATTTGAGATACAATTACTTAAAGAATTATTCCAATCAGATACAACAAAACTCTTATCGAAAGACCGCAGAAGTTATTGCGATAGGTATTACTGACTGCCTGTTTCAGCAATTTTGAACTTTAATCCAGTTAGTTGTTGTCGGCCCTGGAAGTCAGAAGACATTCAATATTTGGCGAGGATTTAACTGCTCCAGCAGGCAGGGGGTACCAAAGGTTATACTTTATTTATAAATTGTTTGAAATTCAAATTCTTCTTTATTTAATGGTATTTTTTAAAGCTGACTTCCTTCCATGTTGTATACAATAATAAAAATTTAAAATATTTTTCATAATAATGGTTTTTTCCATATCTCAATATTACCATATTTACTTTACAGAAATCAAGCTATTCACGTTAGTATCATTAGCGATTTTTTAAAAAAATCCAACGGATCTTCGCCAAAATTTAAATCTTGAAGAGGCCATATTTTTAGCTTATCCTATAGAGGCTCAGTGGAGATCTGAAGGAACTTTTTAAATGTCGCGTCATGATACCAATGTGAGTACCTTGATTTCCTACAAGAAATCGGGTATTCAAATTCACATCGGGTAGCATCGAGTTGGTAAATCTGGTTGTAACAAATTAACCCATAAAGGATTAACAGATACGTAGTACCTGATTTTATATTCATAGATATATTTCTTATTAAACAAGAATATTACAGAACACAAACATTAGAAACTTATATTTTACACTTATTATATTCTGTAAGTTTTTGTAACTGAAATACGAAGAAGAGATTTCGATTATAAATTTTAGCCATCCTCTAAATTTCTCCTCCCAGATTTCCTCTGATTAGCTGTTTTCATTTATAAGCAAATTTGTTAAAAATTTCACAATAATAAAACGAATTCTACAACTTCTAAATGCGTTTTAGAAAATTACGAATAATGTAGCACAGGTTATTCGATGACTGATTTTTTCGAAATTTATTATTTCTTTCTTAAATGCTACATATAAGACACCGAAAATCATTGTTACAAATATATATATATGTGTGTGTGTGTGTGTGTGTGTGTGTGTGTGTGTGTCGGATATTTATTTAATATTCAAAAACCAAATTCAGTATTTTAGCTTATATTTACTAATGTTTTTGATTATTTGATTTGAACATGGGGATGGTGGGTTGGAGGGGTTAAGAAGAACCTCAAATTTAAAAATAGCCAAAATCTTAATTTTTATTAAAATTAAATGAATGTAAAATTTAGAAAAAAATTGTAGCAGTAAAATGAATTTGTCTTAAATTTGTAATTTATAAATTATTACTATAGAAGCAATAATTAGGAAAATGTTTTTGAGTATAGTTTGGAGGAATAATTGCTTACCCTCAACCTCTGCTGGTTCACCTAGAGACTGACATTTAATATATCTATACTTTTTTCAAAATAAAAAATAAAAAGTTATACAAGCTTCAATTACCGTAAAAATATTTCTAATTAATTGAGATAAATGAACGAATTTGGTACAAAAATTATTTAATTGTTACTGAGAATTCTTCAGCAAAGTAAATCCACTATTTATAGTACGCTGAATTCATAAATATCTTCTACAAGTGTTTTTCGCGACAATGTAATAGAGCTTAAATGTTAAAAAATTATTAATTTGAATTGTACAGGGAGTCAGTTAAAAATTTAACTACCTCAGCCTGGAATCGAACCCGAGTCTCCCACTTTCCGGGCCGGTGCGCGGACTAAGAGGTAAAGTTTGGAAATGGATAAATCTTAAAATGGACAACGTGGGTGGTGGAAGGATGGGGGTGTTGGATCTAGGTACAAAGGGCGAGCAGCCTGCATCAGTTTAAAATGATTAGCGCATTAAACAAGCATTAAATATTAATTTTTTTTTCCGTAGACACAGGCTCCACATTTATTTAGGCATATGGAGGTTCTATGAGGTATATCTTGGTTATGAAATCTGATAACTTCCCATGCTCACTGCAGTCGGTTAAAAATATTTACACTGTATTGCTAATTTATAGCTAATTGTTGGTTTAGTCAAAAATGAAGCGTTCCTAATAAATTGTATTCTTGTGCAGGAGAGACAGAATGAGCTCGTCCGCTAGTCCTGAACGCTCACCGTAACAGCCATCGCACAGACAGAAGCACAGAAAGCAGAGAACTTTTTTGCCTTCATACGTCACTAATGGAGTAGCATGGCGAGTTTCAAATTTGCATGCAGTTCTTCATTCTACTTATAGTGCTCCCAAGACAAATAATTAACTCACAAGAGCAGGTAAGCTCTCTAATTTAAAATAACAATCAGACTTATATAGGACAATGATTTTTCTTAGGCTTTCTTAACCCTATTTAAAAGATAAAGATTTTAGAATTTCTTCAGCTCCTGACCATTTTCGAAGGATAATCAGACTTCGAACCTAGTGGAACATATGGATTGTACCCTGGTATGGGATCGTGATTAAAAGAAAAATGACGACTATCTAGAAATGGCCTTTAAGCGACTTATGGTTAGGAATGACCTTGAATCAGGAAGAAAGCATTTTCAAACGAAATAAAATAATGTTTCTTAGTGTCACTAAGAATGGGAACGAACGAAAACATAATTAAAACACAATTGAACTTAATACCATTAAAGAATATTAAAAATGGTTTATCTGGTTGTTTGTTTTTATTCTAATGTTTATTAATAATAGTCATAAAATGAGCAAAGTGAAAGACGAAACCCTCTCTTTCATAAAAGCATTTTTCATAAATTAACTAAGGAAAGCAAAGATTATATACCAGACGCATCTAGTCAAGCTAAGGTATCATTAACACGCATGCTCAACAAGAATAGACGGGACAATAAAAACATAAAATTCAACAGACTGTGCAAGAAACACAACATAAAACCAAAATACGCTACAAATAAGCATTTCAACACAAAATCATACGCTTCGCAACACAAAAAATCAGCTGCAAAGGGCTGATGGTTAACATTGGAAACATTGGCTTGATGGAAACGTATTCACTGTATACTGAGGAAGAGAAACTTAACACGGAACAATACAAACAGACTCCACTTAGCGACACGAAACATACTGACGAAACTAAACCTCCACCGTATACTGCCAACATCCTCACACTTCATATAGTGTAAGAAAGGATTAGATACGAAGCAACGGATAAAAATGTTAAAAGATACAACTAAAATATATAATAAAAGAAACTGTCATTCATTTCATAAAAGTTTACTGGACTTTACAGACACAACGAAAGAGATCTTCCAGAAAAGAGATTAAAATACAATTTACAACATAAGGGCGTAAAAAACAAATAGAAGCATACTTACACATCATAACGTTACACAAGATATACAAGAAAAAATGACACTGAATAGCAGACACACTAAAACTAAAAGCATAAAACAACAAAACAAACGCATACAAAACAAAGTATGCACAACACTCCTAATACAATTCGGAGAAAACTGTCAGACAACAACCTATCACCGACCAAAGCAAACCGACAAAGGCTTCCTGACAATTATCATCTAAACGAAGGATTACAAAAACCATATGCAAAAATTCATGAGACAGACAAAATGTACAGAACACAAAATCAATCCTACAGATACATACCAATGAGAAATACATTTAAGCGATGCTCAGACGTACTCAAATACTTCAAATACGAATACAGGACCACCCGCACTAACAGAAAATACAAGGGACATACCTACCGGCACAAGGATACAAATTAGCCAGACACATGCAGAAAACTACACAATACGAACCACTATAGACATAAACACAAAACAGTTTCAGAACTGGAAAGACTCATATCTTACGACTTAAACAGATCGTATCTTAAGACTCATATCTTCCGTACCAACAACAGAAACCATATGTATACTTTTAAAACAATGTGCTAACAGACATATACCATTAAGACTACATTAAGGAAGAAAGAGGCATATCCGCCACAATTCTATATAAATATATATTCTTCGACAATACGGAGAAAGAGAACCCAACAGATGAACTCGGAATGGAAAACCCGACTTCTTTTTTAAACTGAAGAAGACTTTTTTTTTTACAACACACAGAGTCCCGTCACATGAAGAATACCATGGAAAGACACAACATAAAACACTACTACAAATACGTGGATGACATATTATTCATACTTTCACAAAACAAGAGAAAGGATTAAATTACACTTTTTAGTAACTAACGTGCTAGATCACATAAACTATGGAGAAGGAAGGCAGATTATGAACGAACTACCACGAGGAACTTTCCACCTTCATAAAAGAATTATGTAATATTTACTTTGAAATTATGTAATTTGTGAATATGTAATATTTACTTACTTGAATTGTACTGGGAGCCAAAAAAAAAAAAAAAAAAAAATCTTACTACTTCTCAGCCTGGAATCGAACCCGGGACTCCCACTTGCCGAGCGGGTATGCTACCTCTTACAAATTATCGAGCTTCCTCGTTAGTGTAAGAAGTAGCTTGTCTGCCCGGCAAGTGGGAGATCTGGGTTCAATTTCTGACTGAAAAGATTTTTTCTGGCACCTCAATTCAAGTAAATAATGAAATGTAGGATTACTTTACCACAACTATCATCATGATTTGTAATATTTACACTCCACATAGTGAAAGCCTGCTTGCCATTGAATCACAAGTAGAATACATTCTAAGAAACCACCTTAGATACATGGCTCTGATCTTCAGTAACTTAGTAATGAGCATCGTCGTTCTCCACAGCTCTATAACAAAGGTGATCATCAATGTTTTGTCATGTATAGGATGTCCTCCAGGCATACACAAGAACACCTTAATAAAGGACAGCTGGAATGTTTATTCCCTTAGCAATATACATCCAACTATTAACATTCCCTCTAGGTGGAAAAGCTTGTCATGAACTCCAGGCCACCTACCCACTCATTTGTAGAAGTTTTCCAGGAGTCCAGGGCAAAATATCTTCATTCTCATTGGTGCAAGAATCATAGTACTTATGCTGCTCATAGGTATCACAGATTGATGCTCTATCTCACTATAACAACTTCATTATAATCCATTTTACTTTTCCTAAATAAAAACCCTACTTAGAAACAATACGTATAAAAGAAAAAAAAAGTGTTACAATATTTACTTATTTACTTTTTTATTGATTAAATTCTGTTAAAATAACATTTATTATTATTTATACACATTTTAATTTTGTTTTGTATATAATTGGTATGTAGAAATTTTTTTCAAGTTTCGGAAATTTTTTCAGGTCATACGGCTAAGGAAAGCAACTGGTCATCAACTTCAGACCATCACCCATCTTTTTCAGGAAGTCAAGTGACTACAATAACTTATCTTCTTTCTTAAATGAGCAAACATCATTAACTTTGCACTGCCATTAGTATTTCCAATCCACAGCTAGCAGATAGTTTGGGGGAAGATATGTTCATATTTTTTCACTTATCTTGGCCTGAAGAGTAGTATTTACTCTGCCCAATGGATATGAACAATGGTCATCAAATTCAAGCTGGCCAGTCAATTATTCTTGGAATCCTGCAAATACATGCAGAAACATACTTTTATTTTCATAAGAAAAGAAATGATGCAAAGAATTGTATTTTAGTTGCTCTAAATTCAGCTGGTATCAACTGCTTATCCACCCACTTGTCTGTAAAAGGCCTTGAGGAGTCCAAGATAAAAAGCTGGTCATACTCACTTGCTCATCTCTCCAACTGTTTCAGAAAACTCGTCCATTTCACAAGAAGCTGATCTACATTTTCACTGGGAAAAGCTTTATTGTAACTACTCTGCTCTTTAGGCACCACTATAGTTAAGAACTCACTAACATTTTATAATGAGTCATTCAGGTTATCTCCATAATTAATCTTCACTCTTATTGGTATTGGGATCATGGTATTTACACTGTTGTTCAAGTTTTAAAGCAAAGCTTCAAATCGCTAAGCCTCTTCTTTTGTGAAGTTCTCCATAAGTATATAAAAAGTGCCTTTATTTTCAGAGCGATGAGTACATTGTGTTTATCAAGCCCTTTAGATACCAAAGCTGGATATAAACTGTTCCACTATCTGACACCTACCACTCTCCTCTTGGAAGCCTTCCAGGTGACCACAACAACTTATCTTAAATCTCAAACAAACATAATCATATTTTCACTGCCTTTAGGCATTACAGCTAGATGATCTATCTCTGACATTATCATTGCAATTCATTTTACTTTTTCTTCAATGAAAAGCTCTATTTCTACTAGGTAGCAAACTAAAAGAATGAAGAGCAAAAAATTTTATTATTTTTTTTTTTTTTGGAATTACATTATACATATATTAATACTTGTTGTAAGTATCTTTTTCTGTAGACCCTATTTTGGTTATTTGGGAATTAGGGTTGATAATAGCAATAATAATTAATTATTAATTAACCCAATCGTGTTTATAGGAAGCCCTCCGGGAATCCTGTAAACACTAGTAAATATGTGCTCATATCCGAGTCTGACTCTCATGGTGACAGCATACGTACCTTCTCTCAGTGGGACCCTTTAAAAATTTTCAACCAACAACAATTTACAATTTACTTAACAAACAGCATTCTTTTGAATTAAAATAATAATAAAAAAAACCAGGAAAAAAATTTATTAAAAAATAAGAAATACTAAAAATTAAGCAAAATAAAATAAAGGCAAAAGAATAATTACTAAACTTAAAATAAAACTATTAACTTATAAACAAGAAAACACATAAAATACATTATATAACAAATAGTAAATTCATTACTTAAATATTAACTAATAACATTTTTATAAGTACTTATATTGACACAAGCTAAATTTTATGCTATACAAATAATGTAAATATATTTTTCTTCTTCTGAAAACTAAGAAAAAATTTTAAAAAATGAGAAAATAAAACAAAACAAGAAGAAGAAAAAATAAGAAAAAAATAAAAGCACTTAATTTATTTCTGTAAAAATTAAATATTTATCATATATACATTTACAGATTAACATTACAAAATTGTATTTTTTTATTATTAGATGTTTTTTATTGGGGTTCGATCAAGGTAGATCCAAAACCAAGTGTTTTTGTATTTTTTTTTTTTTTTTGGAATTTTGAATTTTTCTATATAATTATTCATACTTTTGACATCACCTTCCATTTAGTTATGGCAATTCCATGTAATAATAATGTAAATCATTTAATTTTTTATGTTTTTTCTTATGACATGGTAATTCAACAGCCCTGAAGATGGCTTACAATGTAAGCTGAAACGTTGGCAGATAATTAAAAAAATACACATTTTTTAATTGCATTTTATGGATCTACCTTGACCAAACCCCAACAAAAAACATTTAACAACAATATCTATGGTCAAAAAACTCTCCATTTTGTATTTATTAATTTTGTTTTTTATCATTCAAAGAAGATTAATAATGCAGAGTTCAAGCAATGCTATGGACAATATGAAAGCCTAATAAGACAAATAATAAATAAATATTATTTTCCTACCATCATGAAATTAACCTTTGGTTTCAAATACTTTTGCGATGGAAGAAGGCTACATGCTCACCCCCACAGTTTATGCACTTAGATGGGTTGACCCTAAGGCAAGTCTTAACATTGTGTGAGCAAGAGCATCACACTCATGCCTTATTTATAAGGCAGTGGTTTCGGGTGTGCCCATATAGCTGGCACTTATAATATTGAATCCTTTCCTCTCGAAACTCAGTGACCCTGAATTTTTAGTTTGTCCAATGTAAAAACCATGGCAATTAGGAGTGGAACAAGAAATTTTTGGAACATTAGTTTTGTTGGGAAGGGGGATGGGGCCTTAAGGATGGTGTAAATGGATTTTAGTTTGTTGTTAGTAGAAAAAGCAAGCTTAAGGTTAGGGAAAGTTTTTTTTTAGAGATTTCTTAATATTTTCAGAAAGTTTTGGAATATAAGGAAGAGAGGGGAAAATGAGGTCATTATTTTGGAGGAGGGGCATAGTTGGAGTAGTGGAATTAAAGAATTCTTTAACAAGTTTTTTAATGATGTGAGTGGGAAAACCATTGGAGAGGAGGATGTCAGTTATATGTTTAATATTTTTGCTATGGAATACCTTGTCAGACAGTGTGAGTGATCTGTAGATAAGGTTTTTGGCCACATTTATTTTTTGATGATGAGGGTGAGATGAGTTAAAGTGGAGGAGATGACCTGAGTATATATATTTGGTGAACAAGTCATTGGAGATAGAACCATTGGTGTTACGAATGATTAGGGTGTCAAGGAAGGGAGTTAATAGTCGGTCTCCATTTCAATAGTAGATTTGAGACGAGGGTGGTATGAGGTAAATGCAGTAAGGATGTGGTGGATTTTTTCTGGATTGAGAATGAAAGGGTGGAAGGATAGAGTCTAGGAGGTCATTAAGGCTGATGTTTGAAATTACATTATTACATGTTTGAAATTACTCCCTTGTCAGGAGCAAGGTTATTTCACATAGCCAGACCATTAATCTGCTTGTAGTAATTACCTTGGTACAGGATAGCTGATCGCACAACAAAGGGAAAGGGACTCAAGCTATGTAGACCAGGATAGTCTAGTATGGTCTTGGATTGTATTACAATTTTATCAATAATTTGAAGGGCTTAATCTATAAATATATTAGTGAAGAGAGATTCTGCGTCTAAGGAGCAGAGAATGTATTCTTTAGGGATAATTAAAGATTCAAGCTGTGTTTTTAGGTCAAATGAGTTTTTTTTATGTCATATTAGTTATGTCGACTAAGAATCTGTAAGGATGGAAGGAGAAAGTTACTAAGTTTAGATGTGGGAGAGTTTATATTGGATACAATGGGCAGTGAGGATTATCAGGTTTGTGGATTTTAGAAAGGCCGTAACACCTAGTTGCTATGAATTTATATGCAATGAGATTATAGTAATTATATTTATCTATGTGTGTTTCGTCACGTATTTTTCTAATCTGGTTATTACATTTTTTAATGAGTGCTAGTGTAGGGTCTCTGTTGCTGTGGATGGGTGTGTATGTGGTTTTGTCTGGAAGTAAATTAAGCATTCTGTTATTGTACTCATTTCGGTCCATAATAACCATTTTATTTCCTTTGTCAGCTTTAGTTATTATGATATTGCTATTAAGGTTTTTTTGAAATTTTCGGGTCGCTTTGAGATCTGAGGAGAATTCAGAAGAGAGGAGGAAGTCGTCAGGTTTAAAGAATTTTAGGTGGTTTGTGATGATATTGCTAACTCTAAACCGTGACAATTCTCTCTCGTCTTCACTAACAGAATGACGGGAGTCTCTATCAATGGATTCTAAATCAACTATTAATTTAGGAATATTTTATTTAGAGTCTAGCGGAGGGACTGAGAAATTAGGGCCTAAAGATAATATTTTCTGAACAGGAGGGGGGATATCAACGGAAGAGATATTATGGACCCAATTGGGGTCACTACTTGGATTGATTGTGACTTTGTCGTTAAGAATCTTGGCAGTTTCAAATTTTCTTAATAATTGAGTATTTTTTTTGTTATTTGTTTGTTACAAAATGCCAGTGAGGATTTTTGTTATTATCTTAACATCTTCAACGTTTATATCCTTACAAAGAATGGACTTCTTGATTGTACTATTAAGGTTTTCGATTTTGGCTATTTTTCCAGCGATGTGGAGATTGAGGATTGATTTTTGAAATTTGTATTTTAGATTAAAAATTTCATTATTTTTTTGGAACAGTGTGGTGATATTTTTACAAATATTAGTAATGAATTTGGGGAAAACTTTTTGTGATCTACATTTTAACAAAAATATTAAATGCTGCTTGTTTGAGGCTAATGTCTTGTGTTATAATATTATTTTATTAAGGGGTTTAATAATTGAGGGGTATTTGGTTTTAAAGTAATGAAAAAAAAGGTCACTTACCTTTGTTTTATTTGATGTGACTAGCAGAATAGACCACTTAAGCACATAGCTGATTTTGATTATGTTCATTCCTTCATTGGTAGGTTTCAATGCTTTTCCATTTGATTGATCTAAAATAAAGTCGCGGTCCATTAGGCACTTGCTCCTGGTCTTGCGTCTAGTGTCCCAACAACAAGGTGTGGGTCCTACATGTCCGGTTTGAGTCCCGCCTGCCCTGGGTCAGGGTGATCCTTCCTTTTTCTTTTTCCTAGCGTGTCTGGTGGTTTTGTGCTGAGCTCCACATTCTCGAGAATCCTGGCCTCCACTCTATGATACAGGTATTCTTTCTCCAGGGTGGTGAATTTTTCGGACCCCTCCTCCGAAGGTGGCTTCTAGAGTAACTATCCTCCCTGGTCCTTTTCCTCTTGCATTCTTCGTTGTCGTCTTCCACTGGGAGGACAATGGCTAGAGTTCTCATTATTTCTACTGCCCTCTATACTTGGTGGTTTATATGGGTCTGGCTCAGTTTTTGTTCTTATCCACTAAATAGTTTGAGAGCCTTCCTTTTATGAACTCCAACTATGCCTGCTTTCTTTTAAGCTCTTCACTGTAGTATTCTTGAGAGAAGGCTTATATTTCCTGGATTTGTAAGAGGAAATTTGACAATGAAATGTTTGGTTTCCAATGGATTTAGAATACAATTTAGATGAAAGGAATGCCAAGTGCTAAGAAGCTTTTGTTAAATCTACAATTAAAATTTACTCTTGGCATTCTAAGTGGAGTAAATTTTAATTTCTATTGGGTTACAATTGGATTTTAGATAAAAATCTTAAATAGAAATAACATAGTTACTTCTACTGTAACTAAAACATATATATATATATAATTAAAGNTATATATATATTTGATAAAGTTAATTTTGAAAGTTTGAAAGATCATTTAATGATTTCTATGTAAAAACAATAAATAATGTATTGCATACATTTAATCCTGTAAAAAAAACAAACCTTTTTACCTCTAGTATTATCGCTTATATTATATAACACTGGGCAACACATTTTTGTTAAGCTAGATCTGACACTGTTTTTCACTTATTCTTTGTGTCTGAATCTGAAAATAACATCAGATTTTGTCTATCACGTCAACTTTCATTGAAAACTGGCACGGGGACTTCGGCTGAAAGCGGTACTGGGCGTATAGCTGACGGTAAACTAGGATACTCTATTTTACATTTGTTTTTCTCGTTATATCGCGATGTTTTCACTATACAAAAGTAACAATCACTTGAATGATCTTTGGGCTCGCGCCAAATCATAGGTATACCAAATGGAAGCTTAGCATGTGCTCCCTAGGTCCACATCCGTATACCCTCAATATACTGTTTACACACTTTATGAGGTGCCCATGCTTTCTCTTGATCACCAAGTTTCACTTTAAAATAGGCAAAACATGCTTGTCTGACAAATCTACTGACGTTTGTCCTTTGACAGGGAACGGTAAAACTGCCACATATATAACAAAACGAATCGGGGCTGTTTTCGCACTTTTGACGTGTAGGAGCAGAGGTAGCCATAAGGAAACGTTTTAGTTAAAATACACTATGCAGTTCTGTGCACTTTCGTAACGAAATACTAAATACTGCTTACCGACACACAACGTTTCACCGTAGTACAACAAACGTAACTAAACAGGCAGGTCTAGACCTGATGTGATAGAAGAAAACTAAAAACAGTTTTGAAACCAGCATGCCTAATTCTATAGAAAGTAGCAAACAGAAATTGAGATTCAAATTGTTCCCCAGTGTTATTTATTACTCCTTTGTTGATATCATATGTAGAAAGTTGCACAAATATTCTCTTTCCAAACACTGTTTTTGTTTTAATTCACTGTTGGTAGTTTGTTTTTGAGCATTGACTGGTTGTTCAATTATTAGAACCAAAATTGACTTGTTTCTCTCAATACCTGTAATATAGTAAATGCAAAATACTTCGATTTTCATATTATGGAAATAATATTGTGTGGCCATCCAGGAATTCTCAGTTTCATAGTCTGTAAAGTTTGTTTAGAGTCTTATATTATCTTTCAATAGTTTAAGAATATGGGCAAGGGATGCCATGAAGATGGGTGCCAAGAGAAAGAACAATAAAAATAGAAAGAAATTAGTAACTTGGGGTAATGCCCCACCTCTTTCCTCAAAAGTCTGGTAGAGCTGAAAAACCTAAGGCATTTTGTAACTACACCTTTAAGCTTTAGTAGACACAGGAGAAAATCCAGGAAAGCCTGTATCTTAAATAGATTGAAATATAAGCTAGAAAATTCTATTGTCATAGAAACAATTCGGTGCCCTAGAAAAAAGTTATCAGGTTTTTAAATAACAATATCATACATAATTTGACTGTCCTTGAAAAGGAACTAGAAGATAATTTACATACAGCAGAAAATATGCTTTTTGACCCTTTAAGAAATGAGTAGCTATTTTGAAATCTTATTTCTAGGAAAAAGTAAGTTCAATTGAAAATAAGTTAGAAACATTGTTAGATAATAGCCAATTAATAGGAGAGGATGTAGAAAGCTGTGTAGTCCATCCATTGATGGATGATGCAACAAACTAGTGCCATCTGACCAGATGAGCACAAAGAAGTCCTGCAAGCAGAAGTTTTTATGCCACCAGCTCAAAATATTATTCCCGTCTTCAATGGGAAGATGAATTAAGGGGATTCAAGATGCTTTACACATGGCAGCTATGGTTCACAAATGTCTACCAGAGGTTGTTCCTAACTCTGTGAGAAGGCGTATCTAGAGTCCTTCAAGGAATACTTCAGTGGGAGTGATAAGACTGCGACAAGTTGGCAAAAGGACTGGAGGTACATTATGGACATCAATACATGGACGAATTGTTCTGCACACAGCTGAGAAACAGGATTTAAGTGCCCAATTAGTCACTACAGGTGTTTGAATTGAACATTGCCAATGGGGGGAGGAACACCTACCCTTTACTTACACATATGACGATGACAGCCAGGAAGCTGTAGTATCCAGTCAGAAGAGACTTAGTTGTAGGTCTAAATGAAAGAATAGTCCTGGCTATAGAATGAGTAGTTGTCAGTATGAGGCCATACTGGAGTTCTTGCTGCCAAGACAGTTTTAACATCAAAGAAACAGTATAAAAGTTCTTGAGGTCATCAATAAGGATAATAGAAAGATTCTATGTTCAAGCTGGGACAAGCCACAGAGGAATGGCTGTTACCAAAATGAAACAGGAAAACTAGAGAAGGATAATTTAAGGGCCAACTGAGCAATTGGTATCAACTAGATTGCAGCCCTACTTCTTCAAGCATATGTTTGGCAGAGACAAGAAGTTTCTAAAAAGTGTAAGGGCCAGACTAACTTTCATCCAGAAAGTAATTCTTTTATTGAAGTTGGACTGCTCTCAGCCTGACTAATACCTTCAGATTAATGTTTGTGAGGTTTACAGTATATAATTATTATCTTAGCTGTATGTGTGTTTATTGTTTTATTTGTTGAGGAAAATATTTATTAGTCATAAGTTAATTAACTATTTTGTATGAAAAAATCAGTAATCATTTGTTTAGTAAAGACAAATTTTTCAAAATTAACTTTTTAATTGCTCTTGAAAATATTTCTAAAACTATATTATGATCTTCTAATTCAGTTGTGTAACTGATTATGTCCGAACTTGATACATTTACTAGGTCTTTGCAGGAGACAAAACTCTCAAAATATGTTGTTGTTCCTACTATTCAGTTTTTTTTTTAAATTTTCAACTTAACTGCCTGTTTGTAAGGAAAACTTAAATTTTATTTTCCAATAGCAACTAAGAATTTATCTGTGGGAATTTTAGACTTAAACCTGTTGTCGATAAGCTTGATTAAATAATAAGCCTCACAGAAATGATGTCACTCTCCATGTAATTCTTGATACCACTTTTTAGCTTCCATTCATTTCAGAATAATGTTATGTCCATAAAAAGACATCCATTGCAATTTATTTAATGGGACAAGCCGATTTCCCCTCTGGCATGTGTAACTGTACAACTTTTTTACATAGAATTTAAAGGCTCAGGGTCTTTTCTACATCTTCCATTTATTCAACATTTTTGAGGTGAGAATAAAATGTGCCAAACACATATTCCAGATGACGGAGTTTTGTCCTTTGAGGGAAAAACCCTACTGGTTGGTTAGCAAGATTACCTTTTGCAATCATTCTTCTTTTTGGCTTTCAAGATCAAATTTTAATCCATCTTTAATGAAATATGGGAAAAGGACTGAATTTTTTTGATTTTGAAAGGCTTGGCGGCACCCCATATTTCTACACCATACGTCCAGATTGGTCATAATAAGGTTTTGTAGAGCATAAGTTACCAAACTTATCTTGATGATAAGTTACTTAAACTTATTCTGACGATAAGTTACTTAAACTTATCTTGACTTACTTAGAAAACATTCTATCGTAAGATTGGAGTTTTTATTCATGAGTGTATAGAAGTCCAGAGTGTTTTAGAAGTATTTTTAAGATCGGGATGGTAAGATAGGATAGCTTTGTCGTACACAAATAGAGCTAAGAGGGTACTTGGATGGGTAGGGATGTCTACAGTGAATGAGATGAGAAAGATAGGCCCAAGCAATCTACCTTGAAGAACTTGCTTCTACTTGGTAGAAGTCAGAATAATCTAATCCTTGCCAAACTCTAAAGAAATCTAAAAGGTTATTATCACTACCAATGAATATAGAACTATCATACCTTCTATTGTCCGCCTTCATTGGTTTCTGCAAACCATCTTTTGTTGGCGAGCGCTTTCGGACATTGTCCATCTTCTGGCCGAATACATGCGTTCACTGTCACTGTCTGTAATCAACTGCGTTTGTTTCAATTCAATTCGAGTTGAATACAGACAGTGACAGTGAACGCATGAAGATGGACAATGTCCGAAAGCGCTCGCCAACAGAAGATGGTTTGCAGAAACCAATGAAGGCGGACAATAGAAGGTATGATAGTTCTAAAGAAATGGTTGGATAAGTAAGACTTATGGATTAGGTAAGTGTTACTAGGAAGTATGGATTTCAGTTTAAACAGCAGACCACTTTGCTAGACTCCATCAAATTCTTGAGATTATTAGTAAACTTTATTTTTATGGGGGGGGGGGGGGAGGTCGTTCAAGGTAGATCCAAAAAATAAAATTAATTTTAAATTGTATTTTTTTGTTCTACCTTGAGCGAACCCCAACAAAAAAAATCTACTTCCTGTAGATGAGTTTTACAGTTTGGCTTTTATTTAACTATACAACCATAGATTTGACTGTTAAGTGAATTTCATTTATCTTGCAATACCAAAGTATTTTTGATACAAAATTACACTTTCTCTTTCTATTTTTCCTAAGAGATTATTTGGCAGACAGAAATTTTATTTTTAATTGCCTGATTTGAGTTATTAATCTGTGAGTATATTTTAAAAAAATCAATTCACCTAATTAATCTTGTAACAGGACATGCTTAGTCATAGTAGTATAACAATATAAACAAAAGTCTGATGTTCTGTACAATAAAAGCACAGATTTTTATCCTTTCAATAAAAATCTGTGCTTTTATTGTACTGAACATCGGACCTTTATTCTGTAACTGACAAACTTCTGCAGAAAATAGCCTGGTTAATTACAGGTTGTACTCCCGGAGGGTAAAATTCTTCATTGAGTGGGGAAAAATCAAATGGAAAAATGATGTGAGGACCACTTACATACCTTTCCTTTGTGCCCCAGGTCGAGAATAAGCATAACATAGCTTCCCGGACTTATAGTGGGACTAAATTGATTTATTGATTATTATTTATTTGATTTAAATTGATTTATTTTTTTTTATTTAACACTGAAATAAATTAATTAAGCAGTCATCCATATGTTTTAAACACATAAAAAATGACAATCATCTAACTACAATTTGATTTATAAAGGGATAATTAAGAAGATTTAAACAATATTTTTATGAATAACATTTAATACAAATATATGAACAATATAAACATAAAGATACAGTTTTTGCTCTTAAAACTAGAATAACACAATGCTTACAACAGGAAGAGGAACACAGCCACTTGCTAGTTTCTGTATGAAACCAAGTGGTACCTTAAAGCATGGAAATAATACATTCTTTGTAGAATAAACTCATAAATATTTAATATATTTGTCTTTTAAAATACTTATTTAAAAGTAATATAACTCTTATTTACTTAATAAATAACAAGGAAACATTTACAAGTACTATTTACCTAAAATAATGAATATTAACAAATCATACAAAAACTTAACAGATATAGTTAAGAATAAAAGACTAGCAAGCTGGGTAACTAAATACTTTCTGTTTCATATCCAGAAATTAAAGTTCCAAAACATTACATTATTGAAAAAAAATGAAAACAAATGAGTCAAAATTCATGTGAGCAGTGATATAACCTGATGTCTTCAGGAAAATAAAACAAATAATAATTGACAAAATGTTTGATAAATTTGAGATGAACATTTTATTTGTATTGCTGAAGAACTAGAGCATATAACAGTCTCTTCTCTCAAATATAAATTTAATGGTAATTCTATTAAAAGATCTAGAAAAAAAGAAGAAGAAGCTAAATAAATTAAAATTAAAAAAAAAATACATATGAGAACCAATAAATTGGTTGTACATCCACTGTTTTAGATAAATGACTTCAAATATATTTGATTTTTTTGCCGGTCTCAATATTAAGCTTTAAACATTACATTTTTTAGCTGATAGGTTGCTTGAAAAACTACGTATTAAATTGAATATTGACGTTTCTTACACAATGTAGTC
>KZ806975.1:815652-829878 GCA_000696205.2 Oncopeltus fasciatus
TTTATAATTGTTTAAATTAATATTTAGTTATTATTACTTATACTAAGGTTAAAAATTAAAATTTTACTTTAAAGAAAATAACATTGGTTTTAGTCAGAATCTGATAAATATTCATACATGTCTATTTTTGTGTGTGGTACTTCGTGTTTGTCTTGTGTTTTAGATGTGCTAGGGATGGCTAATCCTTGTGTGTCATTTTTGATAAGTTTTCTGGGTCTTTTTATGTTAGATTGGTGTATTTTAGTAACTGTATTTTTATTTTTTGGGTGTATAATTCCTGTTTTTAATTTTTCATCTGTTTCAATTAACGTTTCTGGTTTGTATTAGATTTGATTGTTTTTGTTTGTTTTCTACAATCATGTCAATGTGCATAATTTGGAAGGGTTTTGTTGGATTTAGAGCTGTGTTGTAAGCAAGTTTTAGGGGTTTTCTTTCATATTTTGTTATTAAGCAGATTTCACATTCATTAATAAAGTTTTGGATTGAATTTTTCTTTTTGGGACAGTAATAAGTTTGTTTCACTTTTTCATAAATTTCATCAATTCCACGGTGATTAGTTTTTCCTAGATGATGATTTTGATATTATTTCTTTAATGTCTGAATCTTCTTCTACATCAATTAATTTTTTATTACATTTAATAAATTTAAGTTCTGAATGTTTCAAATATTTTGAGACTTTAATATGGAATTCTTTATAAAAGTCTACAAAGAAAAGGTGATAGGTTAATTTTGGGTCTATCATTTCTTTATAAAATTTATTTTATCATTTATCATATTTGATCTTGATATTTGAGTAAGGATTCGGTTTTTATTCCAAACAAATTCATTATTCTTCTTTTTGCAGGACTATGATTGGTTAATGACAATATTTTATTCTAACCAAAGTTTACAGGTTGATCTGAAATAGGAAAATTTATTAAATTATTGTCTAATGTATGTAAGTAGTTTCTACTACATCTGAGTTTTCAAGAACTGGTTGTACCCCTGTAGGCCAGGGGCTTGAGAGGGATTTAATTCTGAAGGAGAATGCAGATGCAGATAAGGGTTTTGAGAAGTGTTTACTGCAGGGGAGTGATAAAACTCGTTCATATATCTTATCTGTTCTAAAAGGGACTCTATGTCTGGAGATTATATCTTATCTTTCAGACTGGGATTTAATTTTATTAGAGTACATTTAAATTCTGGACAGTGCATTGGCATTTGTATTTAATTTTCTCTTTTTATGTACAATATCAAAATTGTATTCGTTTAATTGTATATGTCAGCGGATAAATTTGGCTCTTTTAAAGAGAAAAGCCATTTGACAGGGGCATGATCACAGATAACTGAATTTTTGGGTCCGAATGTTTTCACCCAGTATATTGTCGCTAAGCATTCCTTTTCTAGTGTTGCCAAATTAGTCTCTGAATCGTTAAGAGTGCGGCTAGCATAAGCTTTGGGATATTCTTCTCCGCTTACTTTTTGGCTTAGTATAGCAGAGATTGCAAAGTTACTAGCATCTGCAGCTAATATAAATTGTTTGGAAAAGTCAGGGTATTATTAATTCAATATATTCTGCATTCTTGGGGTCTATTTTACCATTTTTCTTCAGACATTTAGTGAGTAGTTTAGTTATTTTTGCAAAGTCTTTAATGAATTTCCTGTGAAATCTGAGTAATCCTAAAAATGATTTTAATTCTTTTGAAGTTTTTGGTATCGGATATTTTTCTAAAGCTGTTAATTTAAATCTATCAGGTCTAATTCGACAGAGAGGTCAGCTCTAGCAGAACACTTCGCCAACACCTGCCACCACATCAAATTCGAAGACGCTTCAATACTGGCCCAGGAAAGCAACTACTATCGGCGAACCATCAGAGAAGCCATCGAAATAACCAAGAATCCGAAAAACATCAACAGAGAAGACGGATACAGACTGAGCAAAAACTGAAAACCAGCGCTAATTGACAAGAGGATCCAACCAATCAGTGACCAGCTAACTGACTACTCCAGAGACCAGCTGCCAGAACACAGTATCAACCAATAGGAAGGTAGGCTTCACCCAAGGACCAGACCGTGCCAGGATTATACACCACTTGGTGTATAAAACATGGTAATTATAAACCACCTGGATTTTAAAAATCTCTCTTTTACAACTCTCATTCTCTTTTCAGCCCTGAAGAAGCCATCACATGATGTGCAAAAGCTCGGCAAATAACAATTTGACACGGTCCAACCCGGAAGAAGAAACGGTAAATGAATCTGACGACCGTTGAAGCCTACGTGAACAACAAGGTCTAATTCTGTCATTCGATAGATGATGGCCTAAATATGTGACTTCTTTTCTTAACAATTCATTTTTGTCTGATTAGACAAAAATGTACATAAAATTGTATTTTTAAATTGGCTTCTCTCAGTCTTTGGAATACCTGTTTTAATTTCAGTATATGTTCCTGAAGACTGGTGCTCATATATCTTGACGATATATGAGGACTCCTAAATTGGTGTCCTCAAATGCGCATTTGAAAGGTTCTAGGGGAATTTTTAAGGGCAAACGTCATGCGGAGGAACTCATAATGTCCATCATTCATAGAAAAAGCCATTATAGGGACAGTATTCCTTTCTACTTCAACCTGATGAAAGCTTGAGTAGAGATCGACCGTTGAAAAATATTGACAACGGCCAAGTTTGTCTAAAAGGCTTTATGTTTGGAAGAGGAAATGTGTCTTCCACTGTTTTCTCATTTAATTTGTGCTAGTCTAACTATGTGCCATTTCTGCTTTCCAGATTGATGCAACCTTTTTGGTACAATCCATAAGGGGCTGTTCCAAGTGGAAATAGAATGATACCTTTTTTCAACATATCTTCAATTTGGGTCTGAACTTCGTCTCTATGGACATAGGAATATCCATAAGATTTAGTGTAAATAGGAAGTTCGTCTTTAGTCCTAATTTGGTGTTTACTTTGGTTTTATAAGTTAGAGGTTGATCATCTATCTGAAATATGTCTGAATATTGTTTTACCAATTTGGTAATTTGTTCTTTTTCTTGGGAATTCATATGTCCTGTTCTGAGTTTTGACGTGTCGAATTTTTTAAAATTTAAATTTAAATTTGGACTAAATTTTTCTTATTTCACATTATATGGTTTTACTGCAGTGGTTTAGTCAAATTTTAAAGTGGAACTGATTTCATTAGAATTTAGAACTGTGATTATTTTGCCATTTTTTACATTTACTAGTGATTCTGTAATTTCTAGATCTCCTATTTTTGAATATGGAAATATTGCATTGCCATTCTTAAAATTTTGAACTGGGGCTTGTATATTTTGAATTGTGCGAGATTTTAAATTTAAATGTTTTGTTAGTTTTTGGTCAATATTGTTATAATTAAGGCTTTGTGTTTTTTACAAGGTAAGATTTTTGATTTTTAAATTCTTCTTCATACATAGTTATGTCATGAAATTATAAATGAATTGGATTTGAGGGGGTTCTTAGTTTATTATTTATGAAATCTATGCAACCTTTGATTAATTTTAAATTGTTTACTTCTAAAAGAATATAAAAATAATTATGGAAATTAATTAAATGAAATTCGAGTTCAGGGTCATTGATTTTGAACAACTTTTAGAAATTAATAAATGTGCTGTGCTGTATTTTTCTTTTGATCTACCACGGGCAGTTATTATTTCAGAAGGGTCCATAATTATTTTGTTTTTAAAATATTTATCAGCTATTTCGGGTTATGTCTGCTCAGTATTTATTATTAAAGTAATTATTTGTTAAAGTTACATTGTTAGTATTTTCAGGTCTTCTATTAAAATGAAATCTCAGTCCACTAGAAGTTGTTGACATAGGAATAGGTGGTAGTGCTTTAGGTCTGTGTGGTGTCGTTTGATTACTTAATGGACTTGGTTAAAATGATTAGGTCTCGTAGGAGTTCCTAATTTTTGAGGGTTTGTCATGTATGGTTTTAAATATAATTTAAATTTCTTTGGTTCTGTATTAATGTTGGTAAGGGCATAGATTCTTAAACTGGTAGTCATTGGTCAGCATTGACAGGGCCAGGATTTCTTCTTCTTAATAGTGAGCCTACTGGTTCTCTTAAACCTTTTAGTAAGACTCGGAGGGTGATGTTTCTACAGTACTTCATAAGAGGTTCTGAGAAATTACCTTCATGATTAGAGATGTAAGCTAATTGAAGGTTGAGCAATTTTATTACTCACTCATAAAAGTGGAAATGGGACTCATTTGAACCTTGTTTTAAGTCACAAATTTCTAGTTGAAGGGTATAACAATCCCTTTTGTCCCTATAAGAATTTAATAGAATAGCCTTTAATTGCATCCAGTTGGTTGGGGAATTGGTAGATATTGATTCGGTTACTTTGCCTTTAATTTTTGCTATATGGAGTTCATGAGGTATTCTTTTTGAAAATCCTCAGGGTCTACAGTATTCTAAAATAGGTTTACCAATTTTTCTGAGATAGTGATGAATATGTGTAGTTTCGGGCGTTCCATCGAATCCTGGAACCATGTCAAAATATTCCCTTCTTAATGTTGGGGGCATTTGTCTTTGTACCTGTTGGTTAAGTACGAGTGGTCTGAAAAGTGGATTTTTCACTGTCTATATTTTAATTTAATAATAATAAAATACGATGAAGAATAAAATAAGAACTAATGTATAAAATTAAAAAAAATCAAAGAAATGCATTTTTTATTATATTCCCATAATTCGGCTTAAATTGCAAGCCATCTTGAGGATTGTCCCCACTAGCCTTCATGATATTCCGCAAGATGGCTAGCAATATAACCCGAAACATGAGCAGATAATAAAAAACACATTTCTTTAATTTTTTTATGTTTTATCAACCTTGACCAAACCCCTAAGAATTCTCTACTAATATACCTAGTTTTAGACTTGTGTTATATGGGAATCATCTTCTAAATCATCATTATACATGAAACACACACACACACTCATATATATGTAGAGAGAGAGAGAGAGAGAGAGAATGAAATACTCGTGGCTGCGATATATAGTAAAGAACAGGTGGGATAGACTGAGCAGTGAACACACAAAAAGAAAAAAAATCACAAAGAGTAAAATTTTCGGGTATTTCTCACCCTTCGTCAGTGAGGAGTGAAGAGAATCTCCAGTCTGGTCTCTTTCTCACTGACAAAGGGCGAGAAATCCCCAAAAACATTACTTTTTGTGATTTTTGGCACCCAGAAATTGCACACTTAACAGTGGAATTGTTTCTTTTTGGCAAATGCCAAAGAAATGATTCATTTGAATTTGTTATCAAAAGATTTTTGGAAAGTTTATATTTTGTATTATGTTTATATAGAAATGTTTATAAGTTATATCAATTTTTATTTCTGTGATTTAACCTACTATAGAACAAAAAGTCTGTCACTCAGGCTTTGTAAACTGGCTGAATTCCTTAGTATCGTAATTGATGAATACTTTAACTGAATTGAATTTCCATCCCCCTTCACTTGTAGATAAATCTTTATCAATAATCAACAAATCTGGTTTCAGTTTCTTTGCATCTAAACTAAGTATTGTGAACTCTGTCGACACTCAATGAGTTTTTTTATATTCAAAGGTGATTGCAAAATTGTATTAAGAAAAACAACTAATTGCAGCTTTTAGGCCACAGCTATAAACTGTATCCTTTCATTATTAAGTTTTATTACTCTAAACTAAATATAACACGTTCTGCATAAAAAAATATTTTTATACAAACACTTGACATTTCAGGTTATCTCCTACTCCTATTCATCTGATTTCGCTCTATAACAAACTAAATCTTTGAGTATAAATTAAAAATCGGCCAGCCAAATTTTATTTTAAAAACAATTAATAATGGCTTTTAGGCTTTAAAGCAAAATTTATACTTCAGATTAACCCCCACCTCTCTATTACTTGAATTTTGCAGTTCAACTCCTAAAATATGCCTTTTATCTATAAATAAACTTATGTTGAGTGTTGAAAATAAATTTGATTATATTCATTTCCAAAATTATTGAAGTCTTTACAGAATATAATTAGGAATTTTCCAAATTCTAAATAAAGACTTCCTTTTAATCCAATTTCATTAAAATCTGATATGGTTAGGTGAAATAATACTAAAACTATGTCCATATAGATAGCAGATACTATAATAGCAGACCCTACCAATAGAGAAAGCAGAACAAGATTTTGAAAGAGAAAATAAATCACCTTTCCTAATTGTGAGATAAAAAAAAATATAGCTTTTCTAATTATAAATAGTAAAAAATATAAAATTGTGTGTTAATTTCTAGTTTCATATTTTATTCGTTTTTTGGATCAATATTCACTGAACCCCAATAAATTCTCTTATCAATAATTTCCACAGTTAAAAAATCTCCATTTGAACTAATGTTTATTTCTTTTGGCATGTAGTGAAGGAGTGCTGTTAAAAGAGATTGTTATGAAGAGAGATATTTTGAAATTTTCTTTTGATATTTTTTCTTAACCAACTACAAGACACCAAAAATGTTGAGTTTCTAAAAAATTTACACACACACACACAAAGTATACCATTTTTACCCTACAGGCCAATTTTCAGGTTTTACTCGAAGAAACTTTTTAAATACAGGATAAATTTCTTATTGGATCAATAGCTGTGGAAAATTACTTGACATATCAAGTGGAAAAAAAGAACTACTTTTTTTTATGCAGCAAGACACATTAATTTCATGTAATGAAATTTAATTAAGAAAATGAACAGCCTGAGTAAAAATGGAGATGCAGTTCAGCTAAAATACTTTCATTTAATTTTTTTATTAACACTATAGAACAATAAGTTTTAACCAAAGTAAGGAAACATCATAAATAATCTCCTAAAAGCATATTATCAATGTCATATACTCGTATCTCCAGGAAAACTCAGAGAAAAATGTTATGTGTAAAAATGGTTGGCCGTCTAGTATCATGATGGAGGAAATTTCTCAGGGTTTCATCAAGGTCAGAAAAATAAAATACTCCAAATTATTGGGTAATTATTTTATTATTGCCCACGTTTTGACAACTTTAAAGTCATCATCAGGACATGTCAGGGATATGTTGAAGGAGAGATCTTGGAGGGATGTTTATGGACTACCAAACGGAATGAAAAATCTAAATTTATGCATATCAATACAAAATTCAGCTAATGATTCTTTCCGCAATAAAATTGAATTAGACTATTCCTTTTTGCATAAAAAAACTTAAAATATTGAATGGTTGCTTGAGAATAATGTACAGATCCTATGATTTTCTATCAGCCAAAAGGAAAATATTGGGAAAAAGTGATTTTATGAATTATAGTTGATGCAAGGAATTTATGTATTTTGCTAACACAAGCTAATGTATTTATGAAAATGGAGTAAGATTTTCTTTAATTTACTTACAACTAACCCACAGTTTTAATAAATGAAAAAAAAAAAATATATATTACATGTGTATAGCAAAGACATAAAATAAAATAAAATTTATTCACAGAAATGAATAGAAGGAAAACTATATGTTATATAATTTCATAAATATATATTACATGAAAGATTAAAAAATCAAATTCTGAACAAATTTAAATATAAAATTCTGAACAGATCACAACTAAAATAAGCATGACAATTTTTGAATTAACCAATTACTTCAATTTTGGATATATAGACTGCTGTTTTGAATTCAGTATTTGAGTATTGCAAAATAATTATAAAGATTATTGGAGTTGTATTGGCTGAGTGAGAGGCGATTGTAAATAAATATCAACATTTATAATGCCAATATATCTGTTATTATTAGAGCTATGAACAATTATATATAATGAAATGGGGAAAAAATTTAATTTTAGTAATATTTCTGTTCTATAAAATTTTTAGGTCTAAATGAGTTGTTTATTCTTGTTTAAACCCATTTTTGAGAAGTCTGATTAATTTAAACTGCTACAGTATGGCAGACTTTGTTGATATAGAATTGAAGAATATGTTATGCAGAAGAAAGTTAATTTAATTGCAACTCATACTATGCTACTTCTGAAGTAGCATTGCTAATTATCCTTTGACTGGAAATGAGTATAATTAACACACATATTTAAAATAACTATAAACTGGAATAAAAGAGAACTCGACTGTAATTGGGGAGATCAGCCTTGTCCTCTCTTCCAATTGACTACCGGCTTACTAAGCAACACAGTTTACTCATATCTTCTTGTTTTACCCACTTTGTATAATTTTTTTTGAAACAATGCCCAAATAGTAACTAACTTTATTCAAAAACTAATGGATATAAAAGGAAATCAAACTATTTTCAAAAACTTGTTTCTATGGACCTAAGTCCAAACACTAAAGTAAAAGCATCTATTTTAAGGAAATATTTAAAAATTTCCAATAAAAGAAACCAAAGACGAGTTCCCTAAAATATGGTTTTACCTCCCGAGATAAAAAAGCAGGAGTGAGATTAAACAAAATTAAAAATTTAAGAAAACTTTTGTGAGTTTATAGGCTTTATATAATATAAGCTAGTATAAATATAAAATTTTAAAAAATTCGAAAAAAATTATTTTTTTGGTTTTAAGTATTCACTGCTACATTTTAAACTAAGATATCTTAGAGAAAAAAACTACTAAGGTCTGTGGTTTAGAGGCCTTACTGAAAATCAAAATGACAATATAAATAATAGGCAGGAAAGTGCTACTATTAATAATAATCGAAGAGCATGCATACATCAAAATACCAATTAGTCATTAATTTACCGAAAAAAAAACGAGGACGAATATCAAACAAATGATTAAAAGTAGGTTATCAAAAGGACAATTCATTGACAATACAACATTGTAATATTAATTTTAAATAGCAACTGAGAAAGTTATTAATACTAGGTGTGCTAACTGTAAACAAAGAAAACATAAACAGGTTATAACGTTACCTCGCAAACTTCGGGGAGCTTCGGAGTACGTCGTACAGTTTCGGACTGGGGAATGAGAATCTTGCTGAAAGCTACAGGTAACTAAACAACCCTAAACATGTAACATTCATTATTCAATAAAATATTAATATATTAAAAATGATTTCAAAGAAAAATGTAATTAATTAATCCTTTATCGATGAGATGATCTTAAATTTACTTGATTTTATATATCAATTATGAAAAAAAATATATACATTAACTCACAAGTAATGAATATAAATCGATTAACTTGAAGGGCTCCAATTTAGATATAAAACAAAACAAAAATTAGAAATTTTCAAAAGAATCAATTTTGACATATATTTGATTAAAAAATCATATACCAAGGTATTCGCTTATAATTTGAATGATATCCTTTAATTATTAATCAGTTACAATTAACTGATTAATAATTAAAGGATATCATTCAAATTATAAGCGAATACCACCAAACATAACTTAGTTGGTTATTTCGAAAGCTTCCTATAAATATAATTCCACCAGTTTTCGCTTTATTGAAGTAGCACAATGCACATTTCATGAAAATTGAAAATATTGTATATACAAATGTAAGTCGACAATTTAAACTGGATTTTAAAACTTACGTCGAAAATTTTTAAAAGTTCTAATAAAATCACCCGACTTATATTTTGGAAAAACAGAGAGGTATACGATGCTATAGTATTTAGTTAGCATAATTAATGTGTAGGTGTTGACAATGTGAATGTAGGAGCGTAAATAAAAATAAAAAAAATTTTCATTGATTATAAGTATAAAAACACCAGGTCCTCTTTTCCAAAAAGCTTTGAAAAATGACGAAACACTTTGTTCCGATATTTTTTGGGCAATATACTTAAAGCGTTCCATGTTTGGCAGTTTTCCCTCATGGGAAAAAACGTCATTTCATTAAATTTTTTTGTCTTTGATGATGAAAGTAGTTGTTTACAAATATTTATGGCCATATTTGATGAAACATGAGAAGTTTGCTTAGTTTAAATGGCTTCTGAGACTTATTTCTTGATATTACTCACCTTTTATACAGATTTCAGTTTCCGACTTTGTCAGATAGAATTATTCAATTACACTTATGTGTAAATTATCCCATTATAAATGGAAATTCAGAAGAAACAGGGTTCAACGGTATGCTGGTGTTTGTAATAAAGGTAGCAGCTAACTGATAAACACTGCACACTATACTAGAAGTGTTATCAATTTCAAGATAATCGACCTTATCTAGCCTCTTGACTGACTTTTTCTTTATATTTAAAAAATAAAAATCTCCAATGACCTACCATTTCTGGTACTTATATGTTCACAGTGGGTAGCCAGGGTGACTCCTCCCTCTCCCCACAGATTTTCAAAAGGCAAATATCCGTCTAGCGAGCAAGATAAAAACAAAAACGGAGTCTGTAAGATTTAATCACATTATAGGTATTTAAACTTCTGATTTGTCTAGTTTCAAATCATCAGTTGAAGGGGCTGGCTTTTTAAAAAACTAAAAACGGCTAGATCATGTTCCAGAATAAAGTGCTGGCAAAAGTTTAACTTTTAAAATCATAATCCCCAAATTTCAAACCCCACTTTTACGATTTTCTATGAAATGAAAATACAATAATATAAAACTTTTGATAGCATAGTAACCTAAAAGATTATAGGGAATGTATATGACTTACATTTTTGTGACGTCACAAGAATGTAGTTACGTTATTGATTTTTTTTTTAATTATTGTTATTTCTGTTTTTGTATGCGGATGTTTTCTTCCCAAATATTAGAAGAAATTTTGAAATGACCCCCCATAAGAGAGGTTTTGAATCTTTTGTGCACTAAATAATTTTTGAATCGAAATTTTATTTATTTATTTTTAGATTTAAGATTAAAATTCATATTAGATCAGTCTTAAATTTGGAATGAATAAATGAATAAAAAGGAACTTAAACATAATTTAATCATGTTGATAATTGTGGTAATAACACTAAGTAATACCACATTTAATTATTAATTTTTAATTATTCGTGCCGGGAGCCAGAAAAAAATCTCACTACTTCGACCGGGAATCGAACGCGGGTCCCCCACTTTCCGGGAAGGTGCGCTAACCAACTGACCACCCACCCGGGAAGTGTGGAAGCCGCGTTCGATTTCCGGCTGAGGTAGTGAGATTTTTTTTTTTTTTTTGGCTCCCGGTAAGATTAAAATAAAACTTAACTTAATTCGGTTGATCAGGTTTATTTGTGAAATGCTAAAAGGATTCGTGAAGGTTGCACTTCCTCTAACCTTGTGAACTGGACCAGACTTATTTTGCCCCAGTATTTACTGAGTGCCGATGATGAAGGGCTTATGGATAAAAATGTCTCACTGAATTCCATTTTGCTGTCAAATGTTGTGGTCAGAAAAAGAATGAAAGAATTTGTACATCTTAGGAGTCAATGGTAAATTCTTCAGTTACAGCATTATGGACTATGAAGCCTCTACGTAAGTAGCCAGCGACGAAGGAATTCTTCAGGTCCTTGAAAGAGTAGATACTACATGGACACGAAGCGGCATTAAAATCCTTCTAGAGACTTTAATGCCGAGATTAGAAGAAAATTAATTTTCGGGCTTTGGAGTTTGCAAAAGGAGAATTGCGACAAATAACATTATAAACCTTTTTTCTTTCGTTAAACTCATTGTTGTAAGCACACTATTTGCTTGGCGCCGGATTTCTGAAGGAATCACAATGAGAAAGATTATGAATCCACGCACTGATCTATGCTTGCCATAAATTAAATATGATGAGCTTAAGGACATGTTGGGGAGCTAACATTGACTCTGACAGTTCTAAGATTTATAATGCAAAATAGATCAGACTGTTCTAACAGGAAGTCAATAAATGATGAACTCACTTTAAACCAAAGATATTCAAACCTGTAGGCTGATCGCTGGTTGCCAAAAAAGAAGAGGTTCTTAAAAGCCAGACAAGATATTTAAAAAAAACAACTTCTGAACGGTGGCGACGGGCTGGAGAATAAGATATGATTGGCAAAGATGACGTTCAACCAACGAATAAGGAAGAGTTGCTAGGTGAAGTACATAAGTGCATTACAATAAATTTCCACTCACACACATTTCTAAATTAAAAGAAGTATTTAAGAATGAAATAATTATTATTAATTTTGATTTATAGAAAAATATTGAAACATTTCGAGATGATTTTGCGTTAATGACCGCCATGGTTGACAAGCCAAGAAGAAAATAAAAGAAATAATCTCCAGTTAAAGACGGTCTCCTTGCAGAGCTCTGTAAGCGTGGAAGTAAAGACCTGGAGTTTCATAACTTATTGGTCTCTGTTTAAATTGGGGGGGGGGGGTGAGAGAAGATGTCAATAGAAGAGTAGCATTAAATATCTTCTGGACATGAAGGGAAAACATACATGTCCACATGAGAAATCCTGTGTACAAGATCATGCAAATTACAGAGGGACTTCTCATGTGCATGTATTTATTGTCAACAATTTAAATTAATAAGAGAGGATCGGTCTAATGAGGGTCTTAATACAAGAGTGATTTTCTTCTGTATGGTAAGTTTCCTCTTTGGAAAGCAAATAGAAAGACTAAATCAGAATCCATTGGCTGCTACCATCTTGCTCCTAACATGAAGGGTATTATTCACAGCATTTACCAAAGAAGCATAATCTACCTTGGATGAATATAAGCAGAATGAATCTCTCTTCAGTTATGATAATTTAAAAATTTACTCTTAAATCCTAAAAAACAGGCGCACCCCTTGAACTGAGCGGGAAGCACAAAAGTGCGAATTAGGATTCTACCAAGGAAATTGATTGAATAAACATTTTCACTCTTTATACCATACTTGAAAGAGTTTATGGATATAAAATATGGACACCCCACTTATTTTTGGATCATAGCATTAATCGCAACAAACTGTATTAAGGAAATGAATATCCCAGCTAAATTAATTGGCCAAGATGACACAGCAGAGCGTTATAACCAAGGTGAGGATAAAGTCATACCATCCCCGGGATTCTGTTTCAGCAACGGTGTTTGGCAAGGTGATGCTCTGGTTTCAACCTAACATATTTTTTTATTTTAATCCATTTAACATATTCCAATCATTATTATATTAAATTGTGCCTCTCAAAGTAACACTCGCCACCTAATTATAACACATTAGGAAAATCAGGACAGTTTTTCTCTATTTACAGTTTATATAAATTTTTCAAATTAATTTTTAGCTTTGAATCAAATAAAAATTATTGGTAATTATGTTGGCTTGTTCCTTATCCATTATCAATCAAAAATGGATTTCTTTCAAGAATTGTAATAGAAACGATAAATGACGTATTTGGTTCACATATTAAAAATAATGGTGTTCACCTGTCCTCCGAACTTTCAACTTTTAACTAAAAATGTGAACTTCCTAGAAATATTATGAAGCGTAAATGTTAGACATTTATATTTTAAACTTATTATATTTTAAAAATTGTTTTCGTAACTCTTACAGTTATGACAATTTTTACTCTATTATTAATGTATAATTATCATTATTTAGTTGTGATCTTTTCTTAATTTCCTGAAATCTACCGTCCAGCAGGTGTTTTACATTGTAGACTACATTTCCTCTTCCCTCGAGCGAAAATAATTCTGTCCTGGTGCATTCTTGGACGTCACTCAAGCATTTGACCGAGTATGGCATTCTGGACTATTATTTAAGCTAAAGTCCATATTCCCAAGTACCATATATCTAATCCTTAAATCTTATCTCTCTAACCGTTTCTTTAGGGTCCGGCAAGGATCAGACTACTCCGAACACTTCCCTATGAAAGCGGGCGTTCCATAGGGCAGTGTGCTTGGACCTATCCTTTTTACCCTTTACACTGCGGACATCCCCACCCATCCTAATACCCTACTGGCCCTATTTGCAGATGACAAAGCGATCCTCACTTCCCATCCTGATCCTAAAAACGCTTCCAATATTCTACAAAACCATCTAGATGCTATTCAGCACTGGTGTAGCAAATGGAGAATTAAGATAAATGAGTCCAAATGCGTACAGGTAAATTTTCAACTAAGAAAAGATTCCCCTTATAATGTCACATTTAATAATATCCCTATACCCCTCCTTGATTCAGTCCGTTGCCTTGGGTTCCACCTTGACTCCCGACTTAATTGGAGCCAACATATAAAAATCAAACGACAAGAACTCAACAGACGCTACGGATTCTTATACAGACTTATAAACAGGCGTTCACAGCTCACAACAGAGAATAAACTGACTCTATATAAAACACTAATACGACCGA
>KZ806975.1:832881-849055 GCA_000696205.2 Oncopeltus fasciatus
AACCAATTTTAAAAATAACATAATTTTGGCTTATAAAAAATATATTAACCTTCATAGGTGCAAATTGGTATAAATAATTTCCTAATATTTAAGATTTATTACAATTGAAGTAAAACCCCTTACAAAGGTAGATATTAAGGAATGTAACTAGAAACTTGAGCTCTTTCCTGAATCATCCTAATTTGGTGTTTTAGGTACAGTTTTAATGACCTAATCTTTTACACCCATTGCTCTCTCCCCATTGTAAGATCAAGTTAGTCATATTTATGTCAATATTCAATGAAGTGTGGGAAATCTACTTAGTTTACGCAGCTCCTGCGTGAGGGGCTTATATATGAGAATAAAAGTACACCTGCCTCTCTCTCTTGACGACCGATGTCCTAGATAACCCAAGAAGAACATAGCTATTGGCCTTTAAATTCTCAGTTACGTATATATATATATATATACATACATATTTCCAGCTTTTATTAATTAAGATCAGTGATATTCCGAAGAAAATTTTCATAACTGCTTTATGGGACCAAAAGTAAATAGGGAATTCTTTACGTGAAATGCGCTAAAAAGTAATATTAAAGCATTATAAAGATTTGGCCATGAAAGGATTTTTTTTAAAACAAATAATGAGAGGGAATAGAATATAAACAACTATCTGTCCCAGCCAGGACTTGAACCTGGATCTCCCGCTATCCGGGTCGGTGCATTTACCAATTATGCTACCAGGAAGAGCTAGATATCTAATTAAATTCCCACCACAATAGCATTGACGAGAGTCGTAAAATAGCTTGACAATGTCAGCTCCTTCGAGTTTAAGACGATGTTTCGTCTTTCTCGTGGGTTAGGCTCTCGCTATTGTGGTGGGAATTTAATAAGATATCTAGCGCGTCCTGGTAGTATAACTGGTAAATGAACCGGCCCGGATAGCAGGAGATCCAGGTTCGAGTCCTGGCTGGGACAGATAGATTTTTTTATTCTATTCCCTCTCATTAATTATTTAAAATTTACTTGGGATAATAAACCACAACCAAATAAATATTTATAAAGGATTTTGATTATTATTATAGAGGCGTGTCAAGGAATAGGCTATTAACGCCAATGGGTCAGTATTGGACCTATGGTTTGAAAGGATTTAAATACAACAGAGGAAAATGATAGCTCTTACGGTCTCTCTAATTTCTCTCAGAATGTCAGTGTGTACGCGTGCGCAATTCTCCGACATATTTCCCGAGGGATTCACCATGGCGTCTGCACGGACTTCTTCTCCGCCGACAAGTGTGACGAAACAGCTCACCGAGACTGCTAGGAAAGGGAACAATATTTGTGACATCTCGAAGACGTACGCAGCGTCCCCTGTGTGGGCAATATATACAAGTCCTCCCTGTCACTTACAGTTATCATGTCAAATAAATCACAATTCTTTTCCGAAGAGAAATACATTTATTGCTGAAGTTAAATATATATTGAGCGATTTATGGGTGTTATAAATTATCTGTAAGTAAAAGATAAAATATATATCGTCCATTAAAAAGAAAACAATACCGTAAGTATAATGGAGGAATCCAAATCTTCCATAAAATGATGCCAACAAATAAGGGATAAGTATTATAAAATTAAACCATTATTTATACGTAGAAAGGAGGTTAAGACCGGTTTTCCACAAGCAATAGTAAGAAAATTAAACAATAAAAGAAAAAAAAAAATTAAATCCATAAAAGTGATAAATTCATTTCTATATATACCTCATGTGACGTCATAATATATGAAACTCATTTAAATCAAAACCGTTACTGATAGATTTCGGTTCGTAATTCGGTTTTTAATTTATTTGATATGAATCTTTATTTGCAAATGACGTTAGTTGCTACATTTCTAAGATAGGCCTAAACAACTTCACATAAATATTTACTTAACAATAATATGTAAGTTCAATTGAAGAGTTTTTTGCCCGTAGAAATTATTAGTAGATGTTTTTCTGTTGGGATTCGGTCAAGGTAGATCCAAAAAATACAATTAAAAAAAAAGAAAAAAAAAAAAGAAGAGTATTCTTCATTTTCTGCCAACGTTTCGGCTTACATTAGAAGACTTACAATGTAAGCCGAAACTTCGTTTTTAAATTGTATTTTTTGAATCTACCTCTATCTAAATTTGTTTCAATTCCTTTATTATCTTTCTTCTATAATTTGTAGGTCTTTCTCTCTTACTTTGAGGAATTCCTTGTGAATTTTTAATTAGTTGTTCAATGAAGAACAGCACCAGGAGCGAATCCAGAACTGGATATCTCTAACTCATTCAAGTTAGAAAATGCCTGCATGGTGTATTTTTAAACATTTAAAATGTAGAAATAATCATGTTTTTTGTTTACTTTTATGGCTGCTATAATTTTTTGCCTCGTCTCTCCAAAACTTATAACAAAAAAAAAAAAAAACCTACAGTGTGCAATATTCGTGATAACCGTTGACAAATAGTTATTGACATTTTAAACGTTATTTATTATATTTACCATATGAGCTTTTTCACATATAACCTCCTAGATGAATTTAGAGTCAATCGGCCTTTTTGAGTTAGCCATAACTAATCTAGCAGACTAGCAAACAGATGGTCTGATCCGGTATTAGATTTGTGCTCTAATTTTATAAGTTTACATATTTCTTTTTGTCCTAACATTTTTTTAATTATTTAAATAATTTTGAAAGTTATTATCACTTTACTCAAACAGAAGTTATACAATGAATTTATGAAATTCTATTAATTCTGTTTCTTTTATATGGTCACTATATACGCCACAAAGTTATTTATTTGAGTTAGTACAATAATAAGTTTTGGCATTCATAATATGAAGTAGTTTATGAAGCAAGAATGTTCAATTTTTTTGAAGTTAAATCAAAAATTTTTTTGAAATTTAAATATGATACCTGGTACTTTAAATATGAGTTTTTTTAAATAGAAGTAATACCTTTCTAACATGTATTAATCTTTCTTTTTTACTAGTAAAATTTGTATTTTTTTTTCTAAAAGATACAAAAATATATAAAGACTTCAGAAAAGATAAAGATTGTTTTATAAATGAATTTGTATATTAATAATAAGTAAAAGCTGAGAAGATATTTTGCTAAAGCATAGTCGTTGTTTACTATAAAAAAAAAAAAAAAAAAAAAAAAACCGGTTAGAAACTGCAGCAAGACAGTTCTAAATATTTTTTGTGGACAATACCAGTCGGCTTTAATAACTTCTAAATTCACTCTCGAAATTATTTTTTCCTGTTTCATTCATTTGATAGTAGGTTATCACTTTGACTTATGGCACAGGCTGTTATCTGGCTGCGGTCCCAGAAGAGTTAACGTTTTATGGATATTTAATTAATTCTAGTTTCATTGCTATTGTTGCTTATTGTTACTAGTCTAAATAAACGCGTTTTATTTATTTTTTATATCTGCTCATTGGTGTAGGCGAAAACTCGTCTGTGACAATAAGATTATTCTATGAAGATAACACCCCATGCTCTTATTAATAGCTGTTACCATGACCATTTTTTCTTTCTGACATTGCTGGAACTGGCACTTACATAAGCACTGCCTATAACTCGGCTGATTTTTTTCAGCAGTTTTTTTACTTTGGGAATTAAGATATCCATGCTGGTATCATGGCCTGACTTATGAAAATTTTTCTAAATCTTCATCGAAATTATATGATATACATAATTGGAAAATATTTCATTTTTTGCTTCTTATATAAAGATATATAATTCAAAATCAATTTACCTAATATGTCCTATTTAAATTTTGGCCATAACACTTGCATAACAACAAATATATTTAAAATTTTTAAATTCGCTCTACTACTAAGGAGCCAGTGCTCTGCTTTCTATCATTATCATTGTCATATGTGTGGAGGAGGACTTTATGATCACTGCCGGCACTAGGCTAAAGTAAACCGGTACGGTTTACGTGGCTGCTTTACGGGAAAGAATGCTTGGATTATGAAGGCGCAAGTGTTCTTTCCCTCTCTCCTTGTCATTGTACAAATGTGTTCTAAGTGTAAGAGTAGCAGGATTCTATGATCTCTTACATCTACATGATCCTTCTCGTCTATTTTAATCTCTCTTCTACCATATTCTTCCAAGTAAAAAATAATACCATTTGAGATATAAATCTTAACTGTCTCAAAATGAATAAAATTCACTACAATGCTATATTTATAAACATGTCTCATATTTTATTAATTTAGTTTATGAATAAACGTTACTTGCCTCTTCTTCCATTACTGGTGAAAGTATGCCACAGACAGTTATCAAGTAACAGAACAGCCTTCATTTTTAATTATTGATAAGGCAACAAGAAGGCAAAATAGGTAAAACAAAAGCCGTTGTTGATTTTATATACTGCTGAAATGCTGATACTAGTTTATACTAGTTGTAAATTGCATCTTGCATTTGTATAAGGAAACAGCAATTCAGACCTAAACACAAAATTATAATACATTTGACGATGATCAAAATAGAATAAAAAATCTTTCTAAGATGATTTTAGTTGGGGTTCGGTCGAGGTAGATCCAAAAAAACACAAATTAAAAAAATGNAATTTTATTTTAATACGAATAATATACGTTTGGAGCCATAAATTAAAAACAATTAATGCGAGGGAATAGAATAAAAAATCTGTCCCAGCCAGGGCTCGAACCAGGGTATCCTGCTTTCCGGGCACGAATGCACTCCCAGCACACTCGAGGTTCGAGCCCTAGTTTT
The DNA here is from genome assembly GCA_000696205.2 of Oncopeltus fasciatus. Taxonomy (NCBI): domain Eukaryota; kingdom Metazoa; phylum Arthropoda; class Insecta; order Hemiptera; family Lygaeidae; genus Oncopeltus; species Oncopeltus fasciatus. Next base: position 837,623 of record KZ806975.1, read on the forward strand.
TTTATTCTATTCCCGCGCATTGATTGTTTAAAATTTACGTGGGATAATATACCACTACTAAATTAATATTTATACATAAAGGTTATTCTTACGTTCACTGGACAGAGGACTCTTCAGCTAGTATATGCAATTTTGCCTTTTGTCATTATTCTTATGCATCATTAACGAAGCATAGGAAATGTGCTTAGATTAGCAACTCCTACGTGACGGAATTTTTTTTTTTAGGTAGGTGAACCACCTAATTATCTAGTTACCAGTTGCTAGGTTGCTGGGTTGCTGGGTTACTGGGTTGCTGGGTTGCTCTCAAGAGCGACTGCGGGAACTCTCCTCGAGGCGAGGGCAAGCTGTTCATATAGGGCCTCGGGTAGTGGTCCAGATGGTTCTTTATATACCTGCGAAAGTCCAGGCCAGCCCCGACTGGTCCAGGGCCTTCTCTCTGTCGGTTCTAGGACCTCTTCTGGTTGTTCACAACAATATTTTCATACTTTGGTAATTGTTAGACAAAACATGAGAATTTTCAGTGAGCCACCAGGAAATGAATAAACGGCTGAAGTAAATCATTCTACGAGTTTGTCACCTGTCAAACTATTATAAATCTTTATATTTTTATCACTTAATCAACCCTACCTAATTGTATGTAAGACAGAATTAACTAAGTTAATTTAATGTAAATTAAAAAAGTTTTGAATAATTTTTTAAGCTTCATAATTATAGGTTTTTCTTTTCATATTTCCCGAGGGAATTCGACTATTAACGTTTATCACTATAATACAACTTTTGAAAAATCTCCAACCATTGGAAAAGAGTAAAATATAGTCCACTAAAATTAATTTTATTTAAATGAAATAATTGATTAATTAAATGCATATGATGGACAAATATTTATCACCCGTACCGCTATGATCGACTTGCAATAGATTTCTATGTCAGATCTGACATTTATTTGAAATATTTATAGTTTCCTCGGTTCACTTACAGAATGACTATATAAGACCATGAGTGGTGGTTGATAACGCCAGTACAACATGTCTCCGTTGATATTTTTGTTATTCCTATCTAGTGAAATTCTCTGCTCGGAAAAAAATACTTATTCCTCTCCCCCTTTTATGAATGGCACATCTTCTACAATGCCTGAGGAGCTACCAACTTTACCAATTCATAATGATCCAATATCTGACACCACTACGTCTTCTTCGCCAGGACGTGACACCACTACGTCTTCTTCGCCAGGACGTGACACCACTACGTCTTCTTCGCCAGGACGTGATACCACTACGTCTTCTTCGCCAGGACGTGACACCACTACGTATTCTTCGTCAAGTGCTGAAATCCCTACGTCTTCTTCGTCAAGTGCTGAAATCACTACGTCTTCTTCGCCAAGACCTGAAACCACTACTTCTTCTCAGATGAATATTGATGACGCGTGCAAGAATCCCAAACTTCTGGACATACTGGTACTTACTTTTATTTTGCTAATTACATCAATTCATTTCTTATTCTTCACTTATTATTATATATTCACTTCACTTATTATTAGCGTTAATAATTTTTATAATTTAATTATTTAAATTTGTAGTTGTGAATATAAAAATTTAATTAAGAATTTGGATAAATAAAAATAAGGGTCCGAACTAGTGCAGTATATTTCCTAATTGAGTTTCTGCAAACTGTCAATTAACTAGATAGTAGTAATTGTATGATGTAACACTTCGAAAGGGAACAAATGTGTCAGCTAGTAAAGAAAAATTATTTATTGCTCAAATTAATAATAGTAATACATTTTATTTTTTATAATACAGATTTTAGTTGTGGTATTTAATCCCTCGTTTATTTTATACAAGAAATGCAAATAGAATCAAAAATCTTACTACCTCAGTCTGGACTCGAACCCGGGTCTCCTGCTTTCTGTGCAGTTATGATAACCATCACACCACCGAGGCTAGCTAAATATTTTTTTTCCTATTCCGAGTCTAAACCCCCGAGTAAAACACATATATCGTCTTACGCTCGAAGGAGCTAGAATTGTCAAGCTATTTAAACGACTCTCCTTTTTTTTCCCCCTATATTTCTTATTTTAAATACTGATTTTAGTTGTGGTATTTAATTCCACGATTTTTTATATAAGAAATGCAAGGTAATAGAATAAAAAAATATTACTACCTCAGCCCGAGTCTCCTGCTAACAAATAGTCGACAATGTACGTTCTTTCGATCTATATCCGTCTATACTATTCGTCTTTCTCTGGGGTCTAGACTCGGAGTAAAGTACGGGGAGTAGAAGAAGTTATCCAGCTAGCTTCGGTTGTGTAAATGCTAGAATACTTGCCCGGAAAGCAGGAGACCCGGCTGGGGTAGTAAGATTTTTTTTCTAGCTTCCTTTTAATTTTTTGTAGAAAATTTAACGTGGGATTACATTCCACAATTAATATCATTAATCAAATATAATTATTAAATTGTTCAAATCTCTCAATTATCTTGCTGTGAGTTGAAATCCAATCCTGAGCAAGCATTTAGCTAGAAATAAAAACTTGTCAAGTGCCAGGAAAGTTAAAAAATGTTTGATAACCTGCAAAATAACCTATCCCTCTTCATCAACCTAAGGAGGTGAATGAGAGATAAATAAATTGAAAACTAATAAAATCACAAAAATCTTTTTTGATAATTTAGTGCATGGTTTATAAATTGATTACTTTGCTTGCATCGATTTTACACATTTTTTAATATTTATATAAAAGAAAATACATATTATATTTTATAATAATTTTATTTTAATACGAATAATATACGTTTGGAGCCATAAATTAAAAACAATTAATGCGAGGGAATAGAATAAAAAATCTGTCCCAGCCAGGGCTCGAACCAGGGTATCCTGCTTTCCGGGCACGAATGCACTCCCAGCACACTCGAGGTTCGAGCCCTAGTTTTTTTATTCTATTCCCGCGCATTGATTGTTTAAAATTTACGTGGGATAATATACCACTACTAAATTAATATTTATACATAAAGGTTATTCTTACGTTCACTGGACAGAGGACTCTTCAGCTAGTATATGCAATTTTGCCTTTTGTCATTATTCTTATGCATCATTAACGAAGCATAGGAAATGTGCTTAGATTAGCAACTCCTACGTGACGGAATTTTTTTTTTTAGGTAGGTGAACCACCTAATTATCTAGTTACCAGTTGCTAGGTTGCTGGGTTGCTGGGTTACTGGGTTGCTGGGTTGCTCTCAAGAGCGACTGCGGGAACTCTCCTCGAGGCGAGGGCAAGCTGTTCATATAGGGCCTCGGGTAGTGGTCCAGATGGTTCTTTATATACCTGCGAAAGTCCAGGCCAGCCCCGACTGGTCCAGGGCCTTCTCTCTGTCGGTTCTAGGACCTCTTCTGGTTGTTCACAACAATATTTTCATACTTTGGTAATTGTTAGACAAAACATGAGAATTTTCAGTGAGCCACCAGGAAATGAATAAACGGCTGAAGTAAATCATTCTACGAGTTTGTCACCTGTCAAACTATTATAAATCTTTATATTTTTATCACTTAATCAACCCTACCTAATTGTATGTAAGACAGAATTAACTAAGTTAATTTAATGTAAATTAAAAAAGTTTTGAATAATTTTTTAAGCTTCATAATTATAGGTTTTTCTTTTCATATTTCCCGAGGGAATTCGACTATTAACGTTTATCACTATAATACAACTTTTGAAAAATCTCCAACCATTGGAAAAGAGTAAAATATAGTCCACTAAAATTAATTTTATTTAAATGAAATAATTGATTAATTAAATGCATATGATGGACAAATATTTATCACCCGTACCGCTATGATCGACTTGCAATAGATTTCTATGTCAGATCTGACATTTATTTGAAATATTTATAGTTTCCTCGGTTCACTTGACTATATAAGAATGACTATATAAGACCATGAGTGGTGGTTGATAACGCCAGTACAACATGTCTCCGTTGATATTTTTGTTATTCCTATCTAGTGAAATTCTCTGCTCTGGAAAATATACTTACTCCTTTCCCCCTTTCATGAATGATACATCTTCTACAATGCCTGAGAAGCAACCAAATTTCCCAATTGGTAAAAATCCACAATTTCGTACCAATACATCTTCTTCGCCAAGACCTGAAACCACTTCTTCTCAGATGAACATTGATGACGCGTGCAAGAATCCTAAATTTCTGGCCATACTGGTACTTACTTTTATTTTGCTAATTACATCAATTCATTTCTTATTCTTCACTTATTATTATTAGTGTTAATAATTTATATAATTTAAATATTTAAATTTGTGGTGGTGGATTTTAAAAATAATTAAGAATTTTGATAAAAAATAAGTGTCCAAACTAGTGTAGTATATTATTAACTGCGTTTCTGCATATTGTCAATTAACTAGTTAGTAGTAATTGTATGATGTTATACTTTGAAACGCAATTGAGTTTTTAATGTCTAATTTATTTACAATAAATGTGTCACAAATACTTTCTCTAGCGCTCTAAATTTTTTTAATTAATGAAACCAAATTGGATATTTGGATGTAATCAATAGAGGGAGGAGGTCTAGAGAATGATCAAAATTCAAAATCTGAACATTTTTCATATTATCATTATTACGAAAAAAATATATAGAACATAATAAGTGTACAGCGTGATTTTATAAAATTAATATTTTTTTTTTTTAGTTTGTATGTAAATCAAAAATTTAATTTCCATTTTTGTGAGGGCCCATTCATAATTTTCATTATAAATTATTGAGTTGAAAGAATTTATTTTACCTACTATTATAATAATTATATGAAGAGAAGAGAGGGGCTTTTAGAGAATGATAAAAAGTTTTAACATTGATATTGTGTTTCAGGTCTGCCGGATGTGCTGGAAATGTGATTTGGAAAAGATTAAATCTTTGAATTACTTATTAATGACTAAATGTCAATTTTTATGTTCAGGCATAAGAATAGTTTCTTTTTACTAATATGCATATTTCATAATACAATACTTAAAATAATAGTAAACAGTACTATCAATAATATAAGAATTTATAAATGTTAATATGCATTGAATATCCTTTGCTGAGCAGTTGGTGTATGAAAATGTTTAATTTGATACAGTATTGACACCAATTACTTTATATATTGCTGTAATAGAAAAATAATTCATTTTCATTATTCTATTGAAATTAAACACTACATAGAAAACCTAATAAGTAAATATAACAAAAATATATAATATATACATAAGTATTGCAGTATAAAATAAAACATTCGTGTCATATGCTGAGGTTATCTTCCATGTTAAATCATATTTAATTTAATAAAATAACTTCTAACAAGTAAAATGCCTTTTAAGCTTAACCATTATTCACTAAACTACATTATTGGCTACAAGGATTAACTGAAGTGTAAGGAATTTAAGGAACCTCAACCAGCAGCAAACAATGAAAGTTCTTTGATACCTTCTATTATCCGTCTTCATTGTTTTCTGCAAACCATCTTCTGATTGACCAACAGAAGATGGTTTGCAGAAACCAATGAAGACGGATTACAAAATGTATGATAGTTCTATATTCATTGGTGGTGGAAATAACACTTTAGATTATTTAAATGAAAGTACTTATTGGTACTTCGGATCCTCACATGGAGCACTGGGAGTACCATTCTCAAAGGTTGGACCTATTTCTGACTGCCGCCGAGGAAGACGAAACCAGACGACGGAACCTTTTGAAAATTGGTTCAGAAGCTTGCAAGGTTATTATTATTATTATTATTTTCTCCCAGAACCTGTTAATTATAAGCCTCAAAGAGTATTAATATCTGTTTTAGAAGCACACTACAACAAACCACTATGTGTTTTCGCAGAACAACTTGAGTTTGCTTGTAGGCATCGGAGAGAAGGCGAATCCTCCCGAGAATTTATTTATAGTTTACGACAGATTGCTGGACGACGTTCTTATGAGCCAAAAATGAACGAAAGCCTACATAAGCAGGTAATATTTGGCATTAACAATAGTAACTGGCAGAGGGAATTGTTAAAGTTACCACCATCATCGACGTTAGCTGATAAGAAATTGTTGTCTATGGCTTAGAAAATGTGGAACAATGTAGAATGTCTGGTTGAACTTCTGAACTGAATATATTGGCTCCTCAATCATTGTTCAAGCTAAAATCTGGGTTAAAGCCGATGATACTATTCTAGCCAATAAACATTGTTTTAAAATAAGAGTTTTTTTGACCGTAGATACTATTCTTAGATGATTTTATTTGGGGTTCGGTCAAGGTAGATCCAAAAAACACAAATTTAAAAAATGTATTTTTTAATAAAGGATTATCTACCAACGTTCCGGCTTACATTGTAAGCCATCTTCAGGGCTATCATGAAGATGAGAGAGGACGGTCATGGAAATGTGAACTTAGGGACAGGACGTCCTCTCTCGTCTTCATGATAGGCAGCCCTGAAGATGGCTTACAATGTAAGCCGAAACGTTGCCAGATAATTCTTTATTAAAAAATACATTTTTTCAATTTGTGTTTTTCGGATCTACCTTGACCGAACCCCAACTAAAATCATCTAAGAACATAGTTTTAATTGCGGTAATTTTATTCAAAAAAACAACTCGAAGTGTCCGGCTATTGGTAAAACATGTTTGGCACGTCAGAAAAAGAATAATTTTACTGAGGTTTGTGTCAAGTCAGGTAGAGCACATATTATAAGTAGTCAAACCATTTATAAACCAGTAATAACAATGCTGGGAAGAGTCATACCAGGTATTTTGGTATCCATAGTAACGAAAAGTAGTAGTCAAATTAGTAACAGCATCAAACCAAAGATATCACAAATATATGAAGTTGCCAACAGTAATTCAAAGGTAATGATCAAGGTGAAGCTAAGAACAGTGGTCAGTAAGAAAACGTGGGAAGGTTTATATCGCATGCTGAGGTTATCTTCGATCTTAAATCAAATTTCATTCAATAATACAACTTCTAACAAGTAACATGCCTTTTAAGATTAACAATTATCACTTTACTACAATTTATAGACAACAAATTGCCTAAAAAACTAATATAAACATAAAAATAAGAGAAAAAAAAACCAAAAATAATATTAATTGTAAAATTCTCAGCCTCTGAAGATGAGATCATGGGTCTCGAAAGCTTTCAGGTGTTGCAAATATAGAAAATGTAGCAACTATCGGAAACCTTGAAACCTATGAAAACCTTTTACAATATTGTAACTTTTCTCTTGTAATTAAAAAAAATATTGGAATACATTTTAAGATCCAACTGGAATGACGTCTGTATTTTAATAAATTTTTGTTTTAATATTCTCTCTGAAAATAAACTGTTGTAATCGATCTAAAATTATAATCGTTCCTCAAAGTATGATGATATACATTTTGAGACAGAATCAGTAAGTCATACCCTACTTCGAGAAGGCCTTACCGAACTAGCTGATATTAGGGAAATGGGTTCTATTTGTTCCGAAATGTTCCAATTTGAGCTAGATTTATGAAATTTGAGGGGACTGAATGAAGGGTTAAAAGCTTAAAACTACATTAGCAACAGAGAGATTGAGATTTTCTTATCTTCTTTAAGTTTTCTGCATCTGATTATTTTGAAAACAGATGTTTTGTTTAGGAAAAAGCTAGAGTATAAGGGGAAATTTAAATGTAATATTACGAGTTTGATACATTTAAAAAAAACATAACTAACGCACTACTGTAAAATTGTCTCAATTAGATGATTTTTGAATCTTAACTTCTTCCTGGTTCAACCGTGTCTTGGAGTTTTTAGGTGCCAAGCTTTCGCACATCGTGTGATGGCTTCTTCAGGGCTGAATGGAGAATGAGAGCGTCGCTAGGTGCAGGGGCATTATGTACCCCTCATCGTTCGGATCTCGGTCTCAACCTGCCTTCCCATTGCCTATTCATTTTTTCGGGGAGTCTCCTGCTTTCGTATTGGCTGCTGCTTCCCAATGGGCGTGCCCTTCTGACGTCAACTATCTGGATCCGCTAGTCATATTCCTGGTGCCACTAGGAGCTCCTCTAATTGGTTTCTATTAAATTAAAAATTATTTGTCTTAAATAAAGCGGATTTCCAGTTCTGACTTAATTTCCTCGTATAAAACTCCAAGACACGGTTGAACCCAGAAGAAGAATTGGTAAATATGTCTGAGAACCGTGGAAGCCTACGTGAACATCTTCATAATTTTCGATAATGAATACAATTGTCGTCATATATTTTTATGAAAATTAATCACTAAGCTTGCAAGAAAGGAAAATATTTTTGAATAATTTTTAGTGCTCTTTTTAGGTGAAATATATCCTTTTCTTTATGATCAAAATATCACTTCTGATATCCTCAACTGTCACTATTAAGCCATTTAATTATTCGTCTCTTTCTCTCTCTTTCTCTCTCTCTCTCTCTCTCTCTCTCTCTCTCAACCCCCTCTCTCTCTCCCTTTCTAGCTCCGAAAGTCCTGATTGACTCACATATTTTAACCTCCTACAAGGCGCTTTAATATTCTTTAGATTTTAGTGTTCATTTGGGACTTGCTGGCGGGAGGGGAGAGGAAAATTAGAATTTTTTTAAATGGTAGTCATTATAATGACATATATTACAACTATCGTATAATCATTAATATTTTTATTTAAAAAAAATTATTGTTATTCTTACTTTTATTCAAAATTTCTCCATGATGTGGGCCAAAAGTTAGGAGTAAGGTATTATTAAATGGAAACCTAATTAGCACTAAAATAAGCTAATAGGGTAAGATATATCCTTTTCGGTCCATTACTTTTCAACATGTGACCGTAAATACGACAGCTGCTTTGGAAATATTACTTCTCTCGCCTACAGTAGATTGGGCTGACGATAAACTACGGGAAGGGAAGCGGAAATTACAAGTTTGTGCTGCAAAAAAAAAAAAAAAAAAAGGCATAAACTTGGGATGTTCCATAATTCAGCACAATTGTTGATAGAACTCGCTTCGTCTACCACAATTCACCATATTCTAGTTTACCCAATCCTTGTTTAGCCTAGTAGAAAGTGGTTTAACGTGCTCTTGTCTTGTCTAGCCTATTCTTCCTTCATTTTCCTACTCTACCCTTCTCCACCTTAACCGGTGTTTTAAATATGGTGGGTGCCTGTTTACACCTCCTCTTTCAATGATGTAATGTCATTCAAAGGGAAGTTACATGAAACCTTTTGTTATAAAAGATCTCATAAGATAATCTTCTGTCATGTTGCACAAAAATTGCTAACAACTTTAGGTTTCAGTCTGTAGCGCATGTGCTATTGTTGTGTGAATGGCAATGTCTACTTTGGTTCAGATAATAGAATCGAATGCCTTGAAGAAGAATAAGAATTGCATTTAAATTGGTCTATTCTTATTTTAAAAATACACGAATCTTAGACAATACAAAGATTCTAACATTTCACCAACCAACATCTCGCAAAGGACACTTTGATTGCAATAGATCACCTCAACGAGAAAGGTAGCAAAGTGACACTTAAATGGATATCTTTCTTCTTTATAAATATTTTATTTGGTTGTGGTATTTTATCCCACGTAAATTTCAAACAATTAATGAGAGGGAATAGAATATAAAAAACTATCTGTCCCAGCCAGGAATCGAACCGAATCGAGAAAAAATTAAATAAAGTAAATGACGAGAGTCGACAAAATGTATGACAATGTCAGCTTCCTTGAGTACAAGACGAAGTTCTCGCCTTTCTCGTAGGGTAGACTCTCGCTAGGTAGAGGGAATTGAATAAGACAACTAACAAGTCCTGGTAGTATAACTGGAAAGTACACCGGCCCGGATAGCAGGAGATCCAGGTTCGATTCCTGGCTGGGACAGATAGTTTTTTATATTCTATTCCCTCTCATTAATTGTTTTAAATGGATATCTAGTCACTGCGGAATTTCAGGCAATGAAAATGCGTACTTACTAGCAAAGAAAGCGATAAAAGATGGTTAGATGTACTTAATAGTTACCTTGAATGATGTAAAAGCGCTAGTTAAAAAATGAGTACTTAATAAGCGGTCAACTAGAGACAACAAGTTACGCCAGATAAAATCTACTCCGAGGGTACGGTCTAGTTCCATGTCAGCTGACCGTAAGAGAGAAGTGGTATTAGCCAGACTAAGAATAGGACACACAAGACTTACTCATGGCTATATAATGGCAAAGGATAACCCACACATTTGTGAGGTCTGTGGACAACTTCTTACCATCAAACATACATTTACAGAGTGCCTAAAATATAAAGAAACAAGGAAAAAGTATAATTTAAATGGGACTCTGGACGAAATTCTATTGGATGACGATAAAGCCATCGACTCCATTATGAATTTTCAGAAAGAGGACAGGCTATTAAATCTTATCTAGATGCATTTTCAGTATGCTTCTTTTCCATTCTCTCCCAAATTTTTTCTTTCTTATAAATTTCATAGTATCCAAGCACAAAGAAATTACAATGGCCATCCAGATAATAACTATTCGCATTAACAATACCTTACACTCACCATGACCTATTGCTAAGAAATTATTTTTCTTTAACATATCTTCCCGGTTATAAACAATATCTCACTGACGTTAATGATCGAAGGTGACGAATGAGTGCACGTCATGTAAGATTTAGTTCTTACATTCCTCCTTTTTTAATTATTAGCTGGAGCCACCTTCAAAAAACGCTAGGAAGGTAAAACAATTTTAAGAATAAAGCCTTAGTTTTGTTGAAATCACCCTAGTTATGAGGAAAAGTGTAGTAGTGTACAGTAGGCGAACATAGAGTCCCAATTGACTGCCTAGACGACTAGCAAATGTAAGCGATCAGGGCTGGATGGCCACAGATGACAGTCTCTCCAGGTAGCAGACTCCAGGAGCTGCAAGAACTCCAGCCGCCTTGGAGATGAGGCCTTTGCTGGTTTCCATGCAAGCAATTCCCCGTTATTTTCCCCTCCATTATTACAGGGTTTCAGTCAAACATGAGCCGGCCTCTGCGAGATCTCTATCTTTATTTGGGAATTGATATCCTCCACACTTCCTACGGCAGCTCCTCCCTCGAGGTTGAATGTACTCTATATTGTCCTCGTGATGGCTCTCTCTTCAGACTCCAGACCGCACTCTTTTCTATTATTTTTCTTTGTCAGATCTCGATTCTGAGCATTACTATAAGATAGTCTTGATACATTCGTTGGATATGAGCGAATTTCTCAATGTTTTTGAAGCGATACAAATAAAGCTTGAGATACTCAACATGCGAACAGACAGACAGACAGGACGTAATTACACTTGCCCGGTAGTATTGCTGCCTAGTGCTACTGGCGGAAGTAGACTGACTGCGATCTGGGTGGGATCTTGATATATGAGCAAAATATCCATATAATATGTAGTCAATTGATGAGTATAATATATATATATATA
>KZ806975.1:858688-889303 GCA_000696205.2 Oncopeltus fasciatus
TGAAGATTGCTATTGTTTAGAATCTTTTTATTTATATTTATCTTCTTTTTTTTTCTTTTTGGGGCAAGTCAACCACTAGGGTCATTAACGCCTGAATGCGAATGAGGAGTGAAAAATATAGTTTGTGAGTCGCTTAGGAGCGAAGGGTAGAGCAGAGGCCAGAATATAATAATATTATATTAAAACGCAAGTACGTTACTGTGAATGTATTCAGCACTTATCCAGGCTTTTCTCTCCCGAAATCCACATGCTAAGGAGAGCTTACCCAAACTCTATTTTTCCGAACAGTCTACAGCCAGCCAGATCTTACCTTTTATCCTGACCAGCTTGTAAGATCAAATCCTTCCTTATGTCTGCCATTAATGAAACACTGGATGTCTTCTCCGTGACAGATATTTTATTGTGGATGAATATTCATCCTCCTTCATCCGTTTCAATCCAAACTATCCAAGTCGTTCATCCTTCATCATTACATTCATCACTATTCATTCATCGTTCATCATCCGTTCATTTTTTTTCATCCGTTCACTCGTACATTCCTTTATTCATTCATTCTTCATCTGTTCATCCTAAACTTCTTTTGAGATTTTGGTCTCCGAAAAAATAAAATGTTAACAAATGACAGAAAATAATAGTTTCTTAATTTCTTTAATTTACAATAAGAAGTAATTTCTGTTGTTTTTTATTATTTTAAAGTATGATTTTATCAAAATTCTAAGTCGCTTAAGGGTGAGGGGGAGGAAAGAGGCCAGGAAGGACCCGAACGGACACGCCCGGCACCACCCGGACATCTCCCTCCTGTATATAATTCATCCAATAATCTATCGATTACAGCAATCGACCAACCGCTGCGGCAATATATCAATGCGTTGAGTTTAACGTACGGCGTAGTGTAAATGATTTTGTTTAACATAACGTAAAATGAATATCATTCATAAAAAAAAAATCATACAAAAGTAACACGTGCAAGTTTAATGGTTATATTTATAAATATATTTTTTATTGAAGGTTTACTACGAGAACAAACATATATGTAATTTGTAGTATTAAAATTTATAGAATTAGAGGGCTATGGTGATCTAATTTTAATGCTACTGGTTACTTGAGATAATAGCCCCTAGTTCAATTCTAACTTAGTTTTCCCATTTTCTGCTTTCGTCTGTAAAGAATTCTGGTGTTCTGTTGGGTAAACCAATCTTAATTGGGCACCATTCTTCACTGAAACTTGCACTTCCTTCATAAAAAAATTAAGCAGCTAGAACAGGGTGCTGACCACACACCTCAGTTAGTGTTCTGTGGTTTGCTAATGAACACATCTGTAACATGTGTTTACTTCCTGGGCTCTAGGCAGACTCAGATTAGACTCCTGTTTATAGAATTCACACAATTTTATACATAATATTTACAATTTTTATAAATATTTATTTTATTGTGGTATTTTATCCCACGTAAATTTTAACAATTTTTAGTGCAAGGGAACAGAATAAAAAATCTATCTGTCGCAGCCAGAATCGAACCTGGATCTCCTGCTATCCGGGCATGTGCGTTATCCATTTACGCCACTGGGACAGCCAGATAAGTTATAAAAATAACTCACGGTATAACGTTATAAATTTCTCGACACTAGTGCTGGGAATTTAATAGCTTATCTGGCTCTGGTCGTGCAAGTGGTAGCATACTGGCCCGGAAAGCAGAAGATACAGGTTCGAGCCCTGGTTGGGACAGTTAGATTTTATATTCTATTCCCTTGCATTTAATCATTTACAATTTTTGCCAGATATTTTTTTATAATAAAAAGTATTAAGTGAATTATTTTTAATTAAAACTCTTGAAGAGATACCAAAAATGGCATGAAACTAGTAGGATAATGACTTAATAAATAATTTAAAAAACCGTTTGAAGTGTATAGACATTAAGTTTTCAATAATTTAAATAAAGTATTTTTTAATGTTTATCTTTTTTAATTTTTAACAATAAAACTTAAGAAAGATGTTTATTAAGGAATGTAACAAGAAAGCGTGTTTGGCCCCCTCGCAGGATGTTCTAGACTCAAACCTCAGGACATTTACTTTTCCTCCTCAATCTCCCTTACGATTGAAAAGGTCAAACTAGTCTTTACCTTATATTTATGCAAATAGTTAATAAATGCTAGAACAGTTGCTTTTGCGTAAAGGACATATTTTACCTATCGCTTTACGCCATGAGAACTGAATTTTTTATTTAATTTCTTCTTCTAATTGGGTAGAGTTAGACTTCATATTTATTTACGTCATATCACGTTAGTCATGGACGACGTGACGGTGTTTGATTCCTACATCTTGCCTTGGAGTGAAAGCTTTCCAGACCCTTATTTTCGCGAGTGGAATTATGGTGGTGCCCAGATCACATGCAGTGGAAGACAACCACCCTCATGACACATGAGACAGTTTCGACTTTCGTGCGAATGTCTCTCTGTGATACAGGAACCGTGTGATCGTCATTATCAGGGTATCGGATTATTTTACTACTTCCAGTTGGGGCTCTAAAAATTGTTCACAGTGTGAAAAAATTGGGTAAAAGAGGAAAAACGCACCCTGAAATTTCCCATGTTTCACTTAAGAGCACATACATGGAAATCTTGGTCTCTCCAAACGGAGAAGGAAATGAGAGTCAAATGTTTAGAGATAAAGGCTGGCTCTAGAATGTTTGGAAGAGAAGTGAAGGGTGACAAGAACACAAGTAATATTTTTTTTATAGCCAATGACGATGATAATTTAATTTACTTTGCCTCTAATCTCCTTTATTCATTACATTTCAGCCAAAATTAATACATTCCACTGTTTCCAATAAGAAGCCTAATCATTTGATAGATATTCTTTTTTGTTTAGGCGATAAACATCTAGTTTATTACGCCCAACATCATTTGGTTTCTGTATTTAAAAAAAAAAATGTTACAGTTATATTTTACAGTTACATTTAAAAAAATATATATATATATATATAAGAAAGGAAGTATTTTTCTTGTAAGCTAAATATGGGATTTAAGGCAGAAGGCCAAAAACCAAAATATTTATAAGCAAAATTGACTTTTTGTACTCTACTAGTTTCTCAGTGACCCTTCAGGAGTTTAAAAATAAACAGATGTATCCACAGTCAGAGAATAATCATTTAAAATCTTCTGAGAGTACAGCAACCAGAAAAAATGTTAGCTATTGTAGCTGTTAAAAAATAAATTATTTTAGAGATCCAGAAGAGGTTTGATAAAATAAGCGAAACTAATAGAAACACACTCCTTGATGAGTTTGTTTTTTTGAACCAGCTGATCTTGTATGTAGATTACTGGGTATTGTTTTGCTGGGGTATTGGGCAGGTTTAAAGAGCCCCTGCGTCATGATATTCTCTCTCCCTGATTCCTCCCTCCCTACTCTCCCTCTCGCTCCTTCCGTCAACAATGATTCTGCAATACTAATCTCTGCTGGAGTGATTCAGACGGAGCAAGTAGCGTCAAGAGCTGGAAACGGCTGGAGTCGGAGGAGGAAGGTTAGTCCCGTAATTATCACAGATAAAGTGAAGGATCACTTTGAGCCGATCTTTTTTTTCTTTTTCTTATTCCTTTTTCTTCTTATTCCTTTTTCTTCTTATTCCTTTTCGATCATAAATTATTGCTCGCATTTCCCCGTTTTTTCCCCCGCGCCACTTGTCCCCGTTGTCTCATGTTTATTAATGGAACTTCACTGACCTCAGCCAACCTGAGCGAGCTTACAAATTCACACCCACTTACACACAGACGAATGAGAGGGAGAGAGAGATGCCCAAGAGAGGCGCGTGGGACGGCGAAAGCCATATCTTATCAGGTGCATGTGTACGTCGTAGAAAAATGAACCCTAATTAACGCCCGCTCCTAATCATCTGATTATCTTTGTGCTCCTGATTTCACGTGGATTAATGAAGTGTAACTAGGGGTTTTATTCAAGAAAATCATAGGGACACGCACATCTAGTAGAAGAAGTTATATGCTCATTTCATATGCATAGGAAAAAAAAAATTTGCTTTTTTTTTTTTAAATAAAATTTCTCGGAAATAATCTATTATTTGTTCGTTTATAAAATATTCTGTTAGCTGAGTGTATCTCATCCCCCCTTTACATTTTTTTCTCATTATATAATACCTTTAAGTTATTGAGGAAATATAAAAGCAGTACATTTATGTATGTAAATACATAAACATACCAGTAATTAGTTTTCAGTCCTTGGTCAAATATCCACAACTCCCTCCTATAACAAAAATTTCCTAATAGTGATAAAAATAACTGTTAATTATTGACAGAAATTTTCCAATTGAGTAACATCAGTGATTTAAAAAAAAAGTTTTAAGTTAATTTATACAACTATCATCTGCTGGATAAACTGTAGACATTTGTACGGGCAAGATGACCCAGCGGTCGATTAATGTTTCATTAATATATATACATATAAAAATGCATGTGTGTGTGTGTGTGTAGCTATTTCTGTACCTGTCTGTACATCTATTTCTGTCTGTGTATTCGCAATTTCATTCAGTAATAAAGAATACTTTGAATTTGACCTTCTTTCCAATAAAATTTTTCTTTTTTTTATTTACAGTACAAATGAAAATCTGATATAGTAATATCTTCGTTGTTATATGAAAAACTTTATGCACAAAAAAAAACTAATTTTCTGTCGCTTATATCCTACATTTCAACGTAAAACCCTTATTTTTTAAAAATATATAACCTTTATTTATATATTAGATTCTGTTAAAAATAAATAAAAACACATTGTAATTTTATTACAATGAATAGTAAAAAAAAAATAAATGAAATGAAGAGAGAAGGTGACCAGTGTCACCACTCTCAAATTATTTACAGACTATGTCCCCAGGAGGTCGCGGGGCCATCTTCGTTTGAGCCGACGGGAAGGCTTGTAGGGGTTGGAGTTGGAAGACATGGTCTGTGCTAGTGGAATAGGATGGAATGGCAGTTTACTGTGGAAAAGGCTGAAGTGGGAAGAAATGAGGTCTTGAACAAAAGGAATATTAAGATCGTGGTGAAGGGAAGAATTGGATACGTATTAGGGAGCATTTGCAATTATTCCCAGGGTTTTGGATTGAAAGTACTGGATTCGTTGGATGTTGTAAGGCTTGGCGGTACTCCAGATTTCTACTCCGTAAGTCCAGATTGGTCGTAATAAGGTTTTGTAGAGCGTCAGTTTGTTTTCAATCCTAAGATTGGAGTTCTTGTTCATGAGTCTGTATAGAAGTCCATATCTTCGATTGAGTTCTTGTCTTTAAATTTGAGTGTGTTCGCCCCATGTAAGTCGTGAGTCAAGATGGAACCCAAGGTAACGAACGGAATTTGAATGTGGGAAAGGAATATCGTTAAATTTCACAATTTCAGGGAAGTCTTTTTTCCGCAGTTGGAAATTAACTTGAACGCATTTTGCTTCATTGATTTTTATTCTCCATTTGCCACACCATTGTTTGGTTTTTCGAGGTGATCCTGAAGATTTTTGGAAGCAGATTTAGGATCGGGGTGGGAGGATAGGATAGCTTTGTCGTCCGCAAATAGAGCTAAGAGGGTACTACGATGGGTAGGGATGTCAGCAGTGTAAAATTCAGTATTAAGGAAGACATTTATAAGTGTAACTAATGTGAGTTAGTTACTTCTCTTCCTCCACCTCCGTCTAGAGCAAACTGTAGTGGTCATATATTTTTCTCTTTTTGCTCTATCCAGATTGAAAGTAAATTTTTGTCATTTCCTCTTATTTAGAACCATATTTATTGGAAAATCTACTTTTGCTTGACGAAGCTGTACGTGAGGGACTGTTTCTTTATTCATTTATCTTTTTTATTCAATTAAAAATCCGTAATGAAGACTGAGCACTGCCTCTGTCAGACAGATTGGAAAGTAGACAGCCCTCGCTACCCACATCCCAGTAGTATTTCCCGATAGTGGTTATACACCAGGTCGAAGGCTGTCTTTAAATTTTGATTATAGCAATTGATCAGTCAGTTGATTGAAGGTTTTCATTAATCACTATTAAGAAGGCCCAGCTACAGCGGTAATTAGGTGGCGACGGGAATTAAGGTCACCTGGACATTCGGACCAGCAACACCGCCAGACAATGCGTGAAGTATCAAAATTAAAGAGGGGTTTCTAACAGTATTAATTCAGTGCTTTTTTTTTAAATAAACATATCATTGTCTAAACAATTAATGAGAGGGAATAGAATAAAAAAATCTATCTGTCCCTGTCAGGAATTGAACCTGAATCTCCTGCTATCCGTGCCGGTGCATTTACTAATTATGCTACCAGGGCGAGCTAGATATCTCATTAAATTCCCTCTACACCAGCGAGAGCCTAACCCACGAGAAAGACGAAAACTTCGTCTTGTACTCGAAAGAGCTGACATTGTCAAGCTATTTGTCGACTCTCGTCATTTACTTTATTTAATTTTTCTTTATAATTATTTTATTTGGTTGAGGTTTTTAATCCCACGTAAATTTTAATCAATTAATGTTATTGATGATATTTTAATTATTGTAATTTACTTTTATAATCATAATTTTTAACCTCCCCTTAAATTTCATGTTTTACGTTTCATGACATTCGTAAACGTATCATTACATTATTGAATAAAAACAAAGAAAAAAAAAGTGNTTTTTTTTTTTTATAAGTTGAAATATTTTCCCATTTTATTACATCAGCTTATTTTCAAACTTTCAACTAATTTTAGCTTTGGCCGTAAATGGGTTAAAGAAGGATGTCAGAAAATATTCTTTCGGGATTCTACTATAAATATACTCTCTACTATTAAATAAAATTACTGTGTAAAAGTGGTTTAATTTGTTTTCCAACAGTCAGTGTATACCAGTCAGATTTAGTCTGTAGCGCTGTGTAAAACTGACACACAATCACAGGAATAACTCATACGGTCAATCAACTACTACCATTTTTTTTCCCTATCAGTTTTCCACCCCATTCTAAACATCCATGGCTCAGGATAAGATTTTATTTATCGATAAAAGCTTGCCCTGAGCAGGACTCGAATCTTCAGCATCATGATTGCCTGACCCGAACGGATCCCCTGAGCTACCCTGGTGCCACATCTTCTCTACCGGCTTTGCCTTGCATCTACGAGTTGTCTTCCAGAGGTCTTTCTTACCACATTACCAAAGGCAAGAAAGATGGATTTATGGAGGGGTGGTTGATGAGTTACACCTTCATAGGTGTAAGGAACTGGATGGCATTTAGAAAAAATAGAGACGGTTGGCAGAAACTGATGGAGACCTAGACACGTTAAAAAAACAAAAAAAAAAAAAAAAAAAAAAAAAAACAATTTCTTTAATACCCTTAAAAAAAAAAAACAAAAAAAAAAAAAAAAAAAAAAAAAAAAAAAAAAAACACATTTATTAAAGAATATAGTGAAGAATGTAACTAATCAGGATTTGGGTTGGAAATTCTTTCTTTCCAGGCTGTCTAGACTCTGGATCCAACTGCTGTTTGCGCATACCGTTTGGAAATTCCCGCAAGAGTCTNACTTCTTAAGAGATGTAGTTTATTATCATTCTATTAAAATATCTCAAACTTCAATGAATTACTACTATAAATGTGTTTGTGAAAATTATTGTAGTCAAAAAAAAAAAAAAAAAAAAAAAAACACATTTATTAAAGAATATAGTGAAGAATGTAACTAATCAGGATTTGGGTTGGAAATTCTTTCTTTCCAGGCTGTCTAGACTCTGGATCCAACTGCTGTTTGCGCATACCGTTTGGAAATTCCCGCAAGAGTCTAAAAGAGGTCCAGAGGATTGGATCTAATTATTGTCGACCCTTGGCACACTAGAGAAAGTATGGTCAGCAGCTGACCGCTTGTTCATCTTAACATCAAAATTGTCATTAACTCTTATTTATTTCTGTATTTAATGGAACCTGGTATTTTTTCTTTGTTTATGAAGTTTTAGTGAATTCCAAAAGATTGTTGCTATTGTTGTTGGAACTCATTGTATTTTTTATTCGAAAAAATTTCCGGTCTTATCTAGATATATATAATTAAAGTCACTGAAATACATGTATGTGGGAGTGTGTTTATCTTTGTTTATTTTTATGTTTTTTTTATCAAAAATTTCAAGAGCGAGTAAAAACTCTTTTTTTTCCTATGTAACAGATGTAATATTTATTTTAGAGTTATGGAGCTCAACAAAGATTTATTTATCGATAAATATTAATATAATGTAAGAGTTGGGATTTGCTCGGCATAGAAGGTTCAAATACTAATATTGGTCGATTTCGACACTGAGAAATTCCCTTAGTTTATCCGGCGCATTCCTGACGGATTGTATACAATTATTTACACACCTTTACTTAGAATAAATATGAATAGATAAATATATTATAATATGCACTTGGAAATAATATGCAGTAAATAAAAGCTGCAAAAAGTATACTCTAAAATTTGTATTATTAAACATTTAAAAAAATGTTAACAATTAAATGCAGGGGAATGGAATAAATAAATGGCACGTAAATGGCTTACGCGCTTGCCCGGAAAGCAGGAGATCCAGGTTTGTGTCCTGCTTGAGACAGATAGATTTTTTTTTCTATTCCCTTGTATGTAATTGTTTAAAATTTACGTGGGACAAAATACACAATAAAAGTAATATAAATAAAAAAAATTATTTCGTTAACGATTCTTAAAAATAAGCATTTGTGGAATAGTTTGTGGACTTTGTATATGTATACATAAAAACAGGAGAAAGAGAGAGTGTAATGAAAACAAACAAAGAGTCTCTCTCGCGGTTATAGTCTATTATAAAAAATATGAACAGGTGATATAAAGAGAGCAGTGAACACACGAATAGAAAACAAATGCATAGAGTATTAAATTTTAGGGGAGACTTCTCGAGTTTCGTCATATATATATATTAGTATTATTGTTTATTGTGTATACTCGTATATGTATGTGTTATTCATTGTATTGAGAAAATAAAATAAAGCTTTTACGAAAATCCATACTCTGAAATATTTTATTTTTATGCATTAAATTCATTTATTCAATTGAAAATATTATCTACTTCAAGTGAAATATATAGTATTGATAAGTTACATTTAAAAGAATAAATTAGAAGAGTTAAACAATATCTATTATAATAAGTACTAGGGAATAATATACGGTGAATAGAAAGTGATATTCCGCAATTATTATAATTAAATATTTNTAGCTTGCCACCTATATAAATATTTATAAGTGAAAATAAAATATAGATTAGCAATATTTAACATAAATTCATTAAAATATAGAAACAATTTATGAATTTTCATTAAAAATAAATGGCATTGCTTTGTAAGTTGTGACGTCATGTAATTATAGTATCTGGTCGTCATTCCTCGATCCAGCTTCGACTCGTGCACTTTGGACTCAGTAGGTTCACTCCGTGCAGGCGCGCAGGTGTTCTGTTCCTGACTCGGTACAACAAGTGTTTCTTGTCACTGTGTAGGCTTGTCTCAAGTTTTAAGTTCACTTATCATGGATCGGCGGAGTGCGAGGCGTCCTTGCCGCAAGCCCATGCCCACACACGAAGACCCAGTGGTACAGGATTCTTACAGGAGCCTGCTGGGACATCCGATACGAGTGACCGATATCTCGCAGAATATATACGAGGGGATCTTCACCAAGTTCTACCCAGACTTGACCATAGAGATAAAGGAGACGCACCAAGTCGACCCGGCAAATCAAGAAGGATTGCCGGACATGAATACCTACAGGCCGAGGAGGGTTTTCCATGCCCAGCAAATAAGGTTCATAGAGGTGAGGAACGTGAACGCAAATGAGATCTATCAAAGTGAGAGACCCAGACTCCCAGACGAGCCGAGGGAACTCATCCCATGGATTGGACCAGAGCGTAGTGATAGCGATTTCAATATCCACGAAAGCTCACTTGGTAACTGGGGCCCTTCGCAGATGTTTAGAGTGAATAGGATACGCCATGGAGTGGTTTCCACATATGATCCCAATTTATACACAGTTGAATTACCTAGGCGAGGTACTGAAGAGTATAATGAATTGTTATCTAGAGCTAATAGGGCAATAAGAGACAATAGACCTAATATGCCGGGTCCTCCTCGACAGAATTAACAAACATGTTTTTGACAAATCATTTCTCACTGCTGCTCAAAGATGACAAGGATTACTGATCTTCCATAATGTAAGAGCAGTATGTATGCATTTTTTTAAAAATCATATTTATTTCATA
Source organism: Oncopeltus fasciatus (assembly GCA_000696205.2). NCBI lineage: Eukaryota > Metazoa > Arthropoda > Insecta > Hemiptera > Lygaeidae > Oncopeltus > Oncopeltus fasciatus. The sequence goes on from KZ806975.1 coordinate 868,940, forward strand.
TATTGCTGTATAATTTTATAACAATTAGAAATTAGGTATTTTAGAGAATTTTACCTTAATAAATTTGATCTCTTTTATATAAATAATATAATGTAACACAACCTAATCATAATCCTACTGTTTTTAATATTTTAATGTTATTTAGTTTAGATCTTTATTATAATAAATTATTTAAGTTACTTACTTGTAACTTACAAATAAGCTTTATATGAAAAGATTTTAAGTTGCCATTATTATGAACAATGATTTATTCTTTTCTCCTAAGAGCAACTTTTAAATTAAGCTTAAGAGGCCCAAAATTGTATTGTTTAATGGACTTATCAGCTGCTAATCAGTTTTAGAATAAAAATTTCATTGTTGAAGGTTTATATTATGGAATGAAAAAAAAAAAAAATGTAAACCAACAATTTTGTATTTTAATAACATTTTGAGCATACATTTTGAAATTTTAACACAGCATTGACAATTATTTGCATTGATAACCAATTTGCATTAATAACAATTTGTTTTGTTTTCCTTATTTTTTTATTTATTTTTAATTTCATAGTGTGATATATTACTTTGTGTTTTAAGTATTTTATGCTGTTTTGGAAAACTCATACTGAACAGTGTGAATATTAAGCCTAATTATTTTAATTGTAAATTTGATTTTAACATTTAAATATATGGAAAATTTTCAATAAAAATGTTTTTGTAATGCTTTTTTAAAAACCTATATAATGTACTATATTTTATAAATGATAAAATAAGAAAAGGGAAATGGCTATTTTTTTAGTGAGCGATTATCCTTCAATCACCAATACAATGATGATTCATTTGAGTGCCCGGTTAACAGAAGAAAAAAAAATGTGTATAGAAATCTTAATTTTCAAGGAATGCAGAAATAGTAAAATCTGTCATTACAAGTTTTATTTAATGATAAAATATATTTAAGATCAAGTATTTATTCATCTTTCATTAGGGTTTTATGAATGGTCTAGTAGTTAAAAACTTATGGTGTTTCATTTAATAATTAAAATTTTTAAACAATTTCTAAGGTTAATAAAATGTGGTTGTATTGTTATTTTAGAAATTTCTTGCCCACTGATGAAAGTTTAATATATGCAAAACTTTTTTTTAAAATCATTTACATTAAACTTTTATGTTTCAAAGACTCTTGAACACCATTATTTACCAAGATTTTATAGGTGTTATGGTTAAAGAATATGTTTATAAATGGTGTGATTTTTACTCTCTTTGACTGATTAGAATGAAATTCATTATGAAAAAACTTTCATAAATGATAAAAAAGCGGTCCTGCAAATCTAACTGAATACAACTTTTATATCATTTGCGATTTATTATTTATTAGATTTTAAGAATGACAATTTGTTATAATTCAAATTTCAGCAAAATTAAAGTTGAGTAAGGTATACTTTCAAAGTTAGGCACTAATCAGTTTTTGTGGTGAGCTGCTCTTTCAAGATATAATTATGAATGAAATACAGTCACACAAATACACTACTATACAAACTTTTGTATAGCTCTTGATCAGTTAAGATAATTAATTTAGTTAGAAATAAAAACCTCCCCAGTGCCCTGAGTGTTTAAAGTAGTATGGCTATGTAAAAGTAGCCCTCCCTCCATATAAGATGCAATTGCAAGGGAGATTAAAAAGCTATTCAAATTGTAGCTTATTAATGCTTAAGTATTTTCTTATTTATTTAATTTCTTACTTGTTCACAGTTTTCCCCAACATAGGCAAAATTATCCTTATCAAAGGAAAGGCCAATATTGTTTAACTAAAACTCATAGGAAACTATGAGTTCTAAATATTTAAAACTCTAGATTTTTTAAGGTAAATAACAATTGACAATTCTTCAAAAAAATGGACAATCGTTCTTTACCTTATTGGATTGTCTTTGTATTAGATATCAAAATATGTATCTAATTTTTTGTAAATATGTATCTAAAATATATTACATGTAATTCTATAATATTTAACAAAATGCTTATTCAGATTTTATTTTAGTTTTATTTATAATTATTATANATTATATTATTATTAACTTCAATTAGTTTTATAACTAATGTGCACATGGGCCTTCCTCTTTGGGAACTAAGAGAAACTAAAATAACTAATTTGTTTTCTCCTTTAGGTCTAAGAGAAACCAAATTTGGAATTTAAGTCTGTCAGGAACTATTAGTTGATTTCATTAATGGTTTATACTAGGCAAGCTCTCATGTGTTTTGAAATTTATGATATTGAAAAATTATTAATGTTGTAAAAGATTTTATGAATATAAGGTAATTTTCTAACATTTTACTTCTATAATTTTCTTTTTTTTTTTACAAAAATAATTATTAGAAAGAACATTTATGAATTAACTAGGAAAGTTGAGTTTCCCCCCCATTATTCCTTTTAAACGAGCCACATTTCCTTTTCAAGTTTGTATGATGAAATTTTTCATTCAGTTGTATTTATGCCTCCTATTAATGAAACATTAGAAATTTGTTTAGTTTTAGATTCCGTATATCAGGCTTTCTCATTCTGGTTGCAACTTCCGCTGAATTGAATAATAATAATAATTATTTAAAAAAAATAATTTCCTACTTATATTGATGATACACTGAATAACATCGAATACCACCAAACAAAATCACAAAAACATGAAATGATTCAGTTGGGAATGCTGTAAATATTTTTGCTATTCAGGGTGTCCAACAAAGTTTGCGGAATTTTCAAAACTATTAAAGCAATTGTTACTCAATTTTGTTCATATAAAGTGAATATTTAATATAAAAATGATGACAGTGTTAAGGGAGAGGGGGATAAAGTTTGAAAGGTTGACATAAACTAAAATAAACCGTTTTTGAAGTTATGCTTGGTTAGAGAATGCTTCATGTGTTAGCCCCTCAGATGCATAGTTGGTATGGGCACAGTGACCTTGTTATGTTTCAATAATTAAGTTTCTATTATTAACATAGATATGAGTTATCTACTCTCTCGCCACCAATAATTCAATCACGTTTGTGTGTGTGTGTGTGTGTGTGTTGTGCATGTGTGGTTTTATATATACTATTATGATTGAACCCTGAGGGGCTGTCATTGGAGTTCTCTGCCATTCAGTCCATGGTTTGAAATGTAAGTCTTAAGTAGAATGAGTTCTAATTATATAAGAGAGGCAAATATGCAGGGGGAAAAAAAAGTCTCAGTACTGCCATCTTTAGCTAGTATTTTTTGTCTTAGTGACCTATGGTTGCAACTCCCCCCCTCCCCCTCCCCAAGCATCCTGTTCAAATATCAGTCATGGAAGGTGGGGCTTTCTAAAAGCAACTCCCCTATTCTAAGCCGTCATGTTTTTTAGTTCTCGATAAAAGCCTTTATGGCAAGACTCAAATCCATACGCCAGGCCTGAGAAACCCAAAACAGATCCTCTCAATAACCCATTTTCCCCTGGTTGAAACTTTATATTCTTTAAAGAACTATTTTTTAGATCATAATACAATAATAACTTGGAAGTATTCTTAATTACATTATTATCAGGAGAAAAGCTCCACTTTGCACACTTCTTAAGAGATGTAGTTTATTATCATTCTATTAAAATATCTCAAACTTCAATGAATTACTACTATAAATGTGTTTGTGAAAATTATTGTAGTCCAAAAAAAAAAAAAAAAAAAAAAAACTAAAAACTTTTTAAATAAATTCTTAAAATTTGCAACTTTTTTTCGTCTGTTTTTTATTCTTACTGCACCTTTTAATTTACAGTCGGAGACTATTACAAAATTTTTATAGCACTTTTTACTTGAGGGCTCACACTATTCTTCATACCATAATGCATTTTTATTAATATAGTACAAATAATATTTAAACAAACCAGGGAAGGAAGGGATTATGCAACCCATGACATAAACAAAGTCATGTAGTGAGTAATTCTGGCAACTTTATCACATTGAAGGCTAATGGACTTTAGTTAATGCATTTTAATGTCTTTGGGCAACTCAAGACTAAATGCAAGCCTAATTTAAAGTTAAAATCAGTCAATTTTCAACTCCTTCTCCTGCCTGATACTGTTATTGTTTTGAAATTCAATGAATTTGTTACCAATGCTATCAGGCTTAATTTTTTTGGTTGACAGTGGGAACTCTTTTTTATTCCACATAGGTCAATTGTCTATCTACCAAATTTCAGTATAACTGTGTTGATAGTTTTTTTGTATTTTACATTCATGTAATTTTACAACTGAAGCTTTTTACTGCAGTCATTCTACTAGAGGATTGCATCCTTAAAATTTCTTTGAAATCTGTTCTGTGTTTGTTTGATCCAGGGTAGAAGAAAACTGTAGGACATCAAGGAGAATTTTTGATGGACTATCAAAATTGTAATGTGCATGCCCTGGAATGTCTCAATTTTTTTCTTGAAAAAAAAATGAGCTTAATTGAATAATCTTCCCTTTCACTTTGTGAGGGAATTAAATATTTTTAGAAAATTGTAACTAACTGATTCTTTCTGATCTTTCTTTATGTTTTAAATTATTTTACCTGAGACATCAAAAATTTCTTATCTGTTCTATATTTTTATAGTTTAAATAATAAAATTATGCAAACTAATGAAAAAAATGCATTTAGTTCATTTAAAATTAGTTAGTTAAATCAAGTGTATTGTAGATATACACATATTAATTGTTTTAATTTATATCTTTGTCACTCCATGATTAATTTTTCGCTACATATCATTTAAAAGAGGGAGATCCCAGAGCCATTATAGTTCATATGCATATGGTAATTACTAAATCTATCTACCTTTGTTTCAAAAGAGGGAGACACCAAAGCAGTATACTCTATATGGATATGAAGTTTATTTGAATTAATTAATAAAATAATTTTTTTTTAAATTGAGGTACATGAGTGATTTTATTTTTATTTGTCTGTTGAATATATATGTGAATTTTTTAATCATGACACATTTATGCACCCTCATCATATTAGGACCCAAAACCTATAAAAATGAACTAGATCCTAATATATCATCCAATGGACGCAGCTGACAATTTAGAACAATGAAGAGTAAATTACTTTCAATTATTGGACTAAGAACATATATTTCTAAGAATTGGATTTTAGGCAAAGTGTATTGTAAGTAAACTAAAATTCAGGCTTTTTTTTGGGGGGGGGGGGGGGTTTATAGCAAAGTATAAATTAATAAACAAATAATGAAATTATAAAATAATAATAATAAAACTGTGAGTGGGTTGGTACAGTAATTTTTTGGTGGAATGGGGGATTTTCGAATTGAATTGAAGTGTATCATTGAAAGAAATAGTCTTGGGAAGGATGTATTATTTTTTCACTGGATCTCCAGACAGATAAAAAATTGTAATTATGTTATGAGTATCTGAAATTGTCAAAAATTTTATAAATTAAGGGAAAAATTTTTTTTTTCCGTGTATATTATTTTTGTCCATTTTGAAAAAGAGCTTACTTTTTATGTATAAGAAAGGTGTGATCAGATGACAGAAAGGTCAAAATAAGCCAACAAAAACAAAACAAGCCAAGTGGTGACATACTTTTTTTGGGATTAGTGCAGATACAGAGTACAAAGAGAGAAATAGAAAGAGGATGTTAATAGATTATTTCAACATGCCCTTATTATCTTTTTTTTTTTTTTTTATGTTTGGTAAATATGTTCACTCCTTTTTGAGAATTTAAAAAGAAAAAATTCTTATAAAATCAATGTGAGAATGAAGGTAAAATACAGCTACCTCTTAAGTATTATATTTATTCAATAAAAAAAACTAATTTTCATTTATATTAAATAGTAACAGTGTATGTTACTTTATGTTTATAAAGTTATGCTTATTCACTCAGTCACTCTTTGAATCATGTTTGATTCAATTGTAAGAATTTAAAAAAAAATATATTGTAATTCTTGTAATATAAATTTTTTCAATTCAAGGATTTGGTAGGAGGGGAAGAGAGATTAATTGAAAAAGATATAAAATGTTCCAGTCCTCAATGAATATGATATAAAATTAGTTTTGTAAGATGTCCTGATAATAGTTTCTTTATGGTTTTGACTACTGTAAATAATGTTTATGATGTTAATTGTTTTATGAATATATGTGTGAATTTAAAATGTAAAATGTAGCATTTAGAATAAATGAGTTAGCAATTTCTGTCTGTGAGTATTGAACTGTCATAATTTTAGGTAAGATGTAGATCTAGGATTGAATAGCACTTATGAATTTAATTTTATGCTTAATTCCTATTAGAAATGACAGTATTTATAAGTTAATACTTTGAATTGGATTAATGTAAATAATTCAGGAGAGAGAAGAAGGTAAAAAAAAATACATATATATTAATCAAGAACAGGTGGGATAGAGAGTGCAGCGCCCTTCGTCGATGAGGAATGAAGAGAGACTGTCTCTGTGTGGTATTAGTTATGTCAGGAGTAAGGTTATTTTTCATGGTTAATCCCAATCTTTATTTTTAAAATTTATACAACTATTAGAGGTAACGATAACTGAAGCAAATTCTGATGATTTAAAGCTAAAAAATCAGATGATTATAAAGTGTGTGGTTCTATTGTGTGGCATTTTTTAAACAAGGGTAAAATCTTTAATTAATCAAGGAGGATATTAAAGGATCAGATTTCTTCCTCAAAGGTTGTAAGGATTATTTGAGACCTATCAGTAGGTATTTTACATGTAAAAATATAAAACACATAAATTACATTCAAGAAAATCATTGCTTTCCTCTACCCATTGTGCACCTCCCCTCCCTACATGACTCTTCTCTAGTAATCTCCTTTGAGAGTGGTTTCATTGGTCACCTTCTCTCCTCATGTGATTGATATTGAATGTCATTTTTTTTTCTAATTCATTGTGGTGATCAAATTACAAAATGTTTTAATTTAACATAATGTAATAAATCAATAAAAGTTTAATAATAATAAAAAAAAAGTAATCTCCAATTTGTTAAATTTTTAAAAAAAGAAATAAGGGATTACATTTTTAAAACGAATACAAAGGGAAAAGTTCAGTATCAGCTAAAAGATATCCTTCCCACTGACATATCATATATATTTTGCAAAATTACTTTACATCATACTTTACGAAGCATTGGATTCATTGGACACAATACAAAACAAATTAATCACCAGCGCTCACTGAAACATTCAATTATTCACAGATGCATTAACAGATAGTTGTTAAAATTTTAGAGATTCACTCTAACATCAGAAAATGCCTTATATCTGAGTTTATATAGATTCAATAAGAATGGATTGTGGTGATTTTATACTTTTACACCAATTATTAGATTATAATCCATCTTAGAGCTTTATTGTTCAAATTTTTTCCTTTTTTTAAAGAAATGTAATCATAATTTTTTAAAGAATGGATTAAATCTATAAATCTATCCAATATATATATGTGTNTATATATATATATATTACTAATAACACACATATGAACTTGATACTGCTCAACAGTAACTAAATGACTGCTAAGTTTTCTGAAGTAATTTCTGCTTTCTCTTACATAAGAATTATTTTTGAATATTTTGATATAACATTGTCTTATTCCATTTAAAAATATGACATTTTGCTTTTATGTTCTTCAAATATTTGTATAATACTTCCACTTTTGTTTTCTTCAGGCAAATTTTATTTTTCTTATTCCAAATTAGAATAATGGAAAGGAGAGTGTATAAATAAAAATAATAAATAAAATTTTCTATGTATAAAATAGTAAGGAATGTCTTGTGAATGATTTTTACTAGATGGTTGCATTGTAATACTAAGTCCTATTAAATAATAAATATAATCGGAATAAAAAAGTAGTAACCTTGTACAAATATTTAACTGATATAAATGAAAAATATTTAATATTTTTGTTAGATTACATCAGTGGGCAAGAAGATTAATAATTAAATAGTTTTACAAATAAAAAATAATTACGTAAATTCAATAATGTTGAATAATATTTAATCGTCTATCACTGCAGGCCAAAATGAGCAATGTAAAAATTGGAAAAGCTTTCTAAGAATGGTGGTTTATGATAAGAACTGCATTTTAAAATTACAATTTGAAATAGTTACCTTAGTATAAATTTTTATTTAAACCACTATAAAATAAACCACTAAAATATTTGTAAATTAAACTTTATACATGTTAGATCTATGCATTTTTTCCATTAAACCAATATTGAATAATTTACTAATCTCTTTTTAGTGAAATCTTGTAATTTATCCCTAACCTTAGCCCGATTTCACCCATTAATCAAGTCATCCAAGCTTTACTGAAAAATGATAAAAAATACTGCTTTTTTAGATAAGAAAATCCTGATTTCTGATTTTTAAAATGGTAAACTCTCGGGTACAGAATTAGATTGATATTATATATAATAATCGATTTTGGATGAAACACACACTCACTCACACACAATATATACATATATATATTATCAATTACATAAGATTTACTTTTGGTATATTGCTTCTAAAGATTCTTATCATCTCCTGATAAATATAATAATAAATATGATAACTCACTGACTGAATTACAGTTTTAGCAAACTTTGATAAATTAATAAATTATAAATTAATTTTTTTTTGAAAAATTGGACTTTTTTTAACTCTTTCAAAAGACTAATCATTTAGTGCTATATAGGACACTTTAATCATAAGAAGCCAGAAGTATAAATATAGATATGAGGTAATTGATGTTTTCTAATTAATTAAAGAGAAATTATGTAGAATTTGCAAACAAGGACATGCTAGAATTAATAATGATTTGTCAATAAAAGTGCTATGGATTTTCATTACATATTAATAATAATAATAATAATTTATCATTGATTATTAATGATTGAAAGAATGTAGATATTCTTAAATGACATTTAAGCCAATTTCTCTTAATATTTATAGTGGATAGCAGGTGATATTTATTAATACTTTGGAAGTGAGATATATGCTTCCGGGTAAAATAAATAATAATAACAATTTGGCATGAGACATTTAAAATTATGTGTGTACACACACACACACACACACACACACACACACACACACACACACACACACACACACACACACACACTTATCCTTCCTTACTTATATATAAGTAAGGAAGGATAAGTTTGTTACAGAATAAAATTGAAAAATTGTGTCACTGCTATAAAATGTATTCGTTTAAACAAGTAAGAAAGAAAATTAGTTTCTTTGTGAGAAAAATTAGACAAATAGATTTGCAGAATTTATCTAATTTTTGATTCTAATTAATAAAATTGAACCATAAGGAGTATGCATTTTTTTCTAGGTGCTTCCATTTTATATTCATGCAAAGGAGAGAGGCATGCATGTAGCAGTTAAAAAGAATATGCCAAAATTCAATCTTTTGGGATGAATTAGGTCTACAAGAGTAAAGGTACAAATGAAAATTAATAAGAAATGGTCATTAAAACAAATGAACATTAAAATGAAATTTTGCAGAAAATACTTAAGTAGTAAATTAGCAAAATCAAAGTACTAGAGGATGAGGAGATTATCTAGATCACTTAATTGTATAGTAGCTGACTTTTTTTTTATTAAAATGGATTCAAACTTTTGCCCTTTACTGTTGGAATTCCAAAATTGTTTTTGGTGGTGAACAAAATTGTACAAGTTTCGATTGATCTGAAACTTGTCACTGGATGAAAAATTTTCTGATGCTCCAATAGTCATAATTTGCATTTTAATTTTTACTTAACACTAAAACAAATATTAACTCATTTTTTAAACCAAATAATTATTTAAGTCTAGGAAAGGAGTTTACCTAAAACCAACAGAGGAAATTTGATAGGAAAATTGTATGGCTGCATTGGACATTATTTATATTTCAGTGGAATGATACTTAGCTAAGGCCATGACAGTAACAATTACAAAAATACAAAGTATATAGTGGGGTTAAACTAAATAAGCATTAAAATAATGATTAAAAATTTCCTTGAGTTCCAGAGAAAATATTTATTATTTATATACTGTCAAACTCGTGGAATGTATATGCATATTTATTTTCCTTATGCCAGAAATAATAACTGATTAGAAATAATGCAAGAATCGGTATAGAGTGTATTGTATAATCTATTGTTAAAAGAATGTAATTTAAAGTGAAATGTTTTATTTGGTTAAAAAACATTAAGATTGTTATTCAAAATTATTTCATTAACATATCAAATCTTTGTTTTAGAGTTTAAAATAAGATCTATGGTATAAATAACTATTTAGATTAATCACAATAACTAAAATAAAAGTTTAAATGTTATTCTTAAAATATATCAATTCTGAGGAATTCGCATGGTTTAGGCAGCTTCTGTTCAATGAACTTCTTAAAAGTATGTAACTACTTCTTATAATGGAAATAAGAATTTCGGTCATGATTATTATTTCATACTAATACATTAAACTACTTCTATTTTATTGTCAGAGCACATAATGAGAGATGGCAAAATGTATAAAATAATAAAAATATTGCTACAATTATTAAATAAAATATATTCAATTTAAAATACTCTTCATTAAATCATGTTTGCTAAGGTTTTTAAAAATAAGAAAACNTGTGTGTGTGTGTGTGTGTAATATTACCATATTACCACATTATAATATTATTACACGCAAAAGCAAAACGATGAGCCGTAAGCCGAAACTGTGATACCATATAAATAAATCAGAAATGTTTACCAACCTTCAAACCTTCAAAATTTTAAAAAATGCAGAGCACTTTCAAGGCCCAAGCCTCATCTTCAGTGCTTTAAGTTGGTAAGCAGGTAGTAATCTGAGACGTTGTCAATAAAAAAAAAAAAAAAAAAAAATAAAAATCAAACTTTTTCTTCAAATACTTGAAGAAAACATGCATTCTGATAAGATTATGCAGACCGCTATATTGAATTATTCCTAAATTAATTATTGCTTTATTTATATTAACTTACTCTTTTGTATTTTAATAATGTAATATAGAAAATCTTAATAATATTCTATTTTCTTTTACGAATGCTTGGTATGGTATAATAACAATTTATAAAATATGAAAAAAAAAAAAAAATTGCCAGAATGAAGGGTTCTATGAAATGAGATGAGGAATGTTGAACTTCTTAGATGCCGATCCGTGAACGTTGCTATCGAGGAAATCAATTCAATGAAGAGATTTATAAAAGATAAAGAGAAGAGACTACTGGGAAAGGTTAATCTCCTTGAAAGACTCCCAGACATTCCTCCGTAGCTCTCTTGATCGGCCAATTACAGCGAGTAATCTATAGAGAAGAAGTGCCTTCGCTAATAGGGCGGTCTCTTCTTAAAGAGAAGTATACTGCTCCCATAGACCAGAGCTCGGGCAAATAAATATACCTGTATATGAGGGCAAGCGTTTTAAAAAATGAAATTAAAAAGGGGGAAAACAGTAAAGGAGTATATAAAAAAAAGGGGGGGGGGGGAAATAAACTTCAATTATGGCAAGAATGATTAAGAAATGTAGGGATATTTGTGGTGTGCGTGAATGGAGCGAGTCGGTTTTTTGCCGGGAGCTACAAGTGTCCCGCTCAGGGTCTCTTCTTGTTGCTCCCGTGCCTGTATGTCTCAATCCAGGAACAGCTGGTCTCTACTCATCCTGCCGTTCTCTCGAGGATCCCCTGGACCACCTGCTCTCCTGCAGGAACATCCCCCAACCCTACAACAGTCCGCCCCCATTCACCCTTTCATTAAACTCAGCCAACTGTATTCAGCGGTACTCTAATCCAGAAGGATCCAATGAAATGTACACTAAAACAGACAAAACCACCTTGCAAAAACGAATCCTTTTTTTTTCCCCAAAACCAATGCTTTTTTTAAATATTTTTTTGTGTGGTATTTAATCCCACGTAAATTTTAACATTTTTTTAGTGCAAGGGAACAGAATAAAAAACCTAACAAAGTCTTGGTAGTATAATTGGTTAATGCACCGGCCTGGATAGTAGGAGATCAGTTCGAGTCGTGGCTGGGACAGTTAGATTTTTTATTCTGTTCCCTTGAACTAAAGATTGTTACCAATGCTCTTTGTTTTCAACTGTATTCTGATGTCTCTTTTTAATCAAATTTACACCTAAAACTCGAAACTTCCGAATTCTTTGACATGTGGGCCCAATATGTTCTGCCCGTTTTTTTTTTTTTTTTTTTTTTTTGTTTTTTTTAGCAGACGCTAAGAATTCAGGACTCGACTCGTGAATGCTTCTTGTTCTCTTGTTTGTTCTTTATTTTTTATCTTTTTGTAGTCAAATTTACAGCTGAAACGCGAAACCTCAGAATCCTGCAAATGTGTGCCCACATCTATTTGACTCGACTTGAGGAAGCTACTTTAAAAAAAGTTTGATAAAATAAATGGGAAATGTTGACCAACCTTCACATATTTATTTCTTTTAAATCTAGAGCCCACGCATCATCTTCAGTGCTCTAAGTTGGTCGAGGTGAAGTCTCTCTGTATCAGCAATTATACAGAAGCAAAACTACTGTCCTATCAGTAAATATATTGGAATATCAGTAAAAATGTTGGAACAGTTATTTTTCACTGGGTATCTTGCATTGTTGTTACAATTATGTAGAAAATACGTTTACAGAGACAGTTCACCAGAAACGAAAGACCATAATAGGTAACAATAATAACCCTACAAGTATAATAACCTTCCAAGACATTATTATATTTTTTTAAAATGGAGGTAACTATTTGCCCGTCAAGCTTTATAAAGTTATGTATTTGGTTTTGGTATCAACAAAAATGGTATTTAAAAAAAAATTTCGTCAACGTTTAGGCCAAAATGTTAGGCCTTCATCAGGGTAGAGTAACTAAAAAAAATCTACAAAAATAATGTGCAAAAAAAAACAAACAAGTCTATTTATAATAATACAACACATGAATAAATAAATGAAATGTGTGTAATCAACTGTATAAAATCATGAATATTGAATACTGAACTTACATAAGAGGAAAATACATAGGATTAGCAAAGTAACATAACAAATGCAGTGTTAGAAAAAAAAAAAAGGCTCATGGCATATTGTATATATATGGTATATAACGCATATTTTAATTAAAATGAATCAGTTACGCCTGGTTGGTTCTGAGTTAATTTTATTAATAGGCTATTTTTTTCTCTTTTTATTTGACCCAATATTACTAAATTATATATTTTTTATTAATAATTTTTTGAGGTTAAGTCTAAGAGAAATGTGGTTGGTGGGGTTTGCTGAAATGTGGCCTCTCCCCCTGACATGGACGTGGGAGGGTACACATTGAAATACAGGTTGAGCAGGGGTAGACTATAAATCAGGGGTGGACGTGGCTTATCGCCTTGAGAGACGCCTTATCTTTGCATCTGCCTTAAGTAGCCACTCGCTAATGAACTTTCCGCTCGCTCCGAGGGCAGTGCCTTCTTTTTATTTCAGCCGCCAGCTGATCCCAGCGCTACCGTCGCGCTTTCTTACCGCCATTTATAAAATCCTTTCTCCAGACGGTGACATTCGCTTTCACTGTACAACCTCACTTCAGTTCTAGACATTTATTTGTAGGGGCTCTACTGTCCTTCAAAATATTTTAATAAAATGATTCATAAGTTATAATAGTTAATTAAAAAAAATTATTTTTTAAAGAAAAGTTTTGTCCATAATTGAAAGTCGTTTTTTGGCCTGGTTAACTGCCATAGAACCGATGTACATATCATAAATCCTGGCAAAACTCACCAAATCATTGAGTCAATTTTTTCTTCTTTTGTAGTGAAGAGGTTGGGTTTTGGTCAAGAAATGTTAAATAAAAACATGTTGATGAAAGAAAAAGTATTTTTGTATTTTTACGATAATATTTTGGCCTGAATTTCAGGCCTTTTTCAAGATTGTGTAAAAAATAACACTAGATAATATAACAAATATATATGTATAAAATAACTACATACTAGAGAACAAAAATTATTAGTGTTATAAAGTGGAATTATTACTAAANTATATATATTATCCCAATTGGTTTCACATACTCTAAAGATACGTTTTCTAGCCGCCTCGTGTGATACTTATTCCAAGTCGTCACTCTCTCATTATTACGTTCAGATATGTGATCTGGATTTTCCTCCAGGTACACTCGATGGAATGTCCTACTCGCAACCCCCTCCCCAACCCCAATATTGTACAATCTATGATTTACTATGGTAGTGATTACTATGGTTTACATGAGTTGCCTCCTGCTGAATGGCGATTACCATCGGGATGTCGTTCTTTTCCATAATCAGGTCAACGGTGAAGCTTCGCACGTCATTCCTTCAGAGAGCGTAATACTCAAACGTCCCCCTGTTACGTCAGAGCCCCGACTGTAGTGCTACATGGTGAGTCACTTTAGTACTGATAGCACTGCAGACCCATTAACCCAAGATGTTGCCCCAACCCAATATTTTAGAGGGGTTTGCGGATATTAGTTCAGATCCTCACGCACCTATGCCACCCTATATTTGTGTGTATGTGTATGTATGTATATAATTTTGAATCAACTATAACTTTTGCTCGTCAAACGTAAGAATAACGAAAATCTGTTGAAATTTCAAGTGACGTCACCAATAGAATAGATGTAAAATGTAATTTTCGTGCTTGCATATCTGACAAATCCGTTTTTTTTATTAATGAAAAACAAGGAAAACATTTTAAAATGTAATATCAAATGTTGGGTAGGACCTCTTTTTTTAAAATATAAAAAAAATAAGTTCAGTATTTAGGCATATAATTATAAAATGATTTTGTCAGAGGCCATATAGAGTAACCGGTTTAGTCCAGTCGATCCGTTCGGCAAACCTTAGGTTAGGTGCTGCTTGGTCGAGTCCAGAAATAAAAGCTTGCCTAATGCCCTTGGTATGGTATAATAACAATTTATAAAATATGAAAAAAAAAAAAAAATTGCCAGAATGAAGGGTTCTATGAAATGAGATGAGGAATGTTGAACTTCTTAGATGCCGATCCGTGAACGTTGCTATCGAGGAAATCAATTCAATGAAGAGATTTATAAAAGATAAAGAGAAGAGACTACTGGGAAAGGTTAATCTCCTTGAAAGACTCCCAGACATTCCTCCGTAGCTCTCTTGATCGGCCAATTACAGCGAGTAATCTATAGAGAAGAAGTGCCTTCGCTAATAGGGCGGTCTCTTCTTAAAGAGAAGTATACTGCTCCCATAGACCAGAGCTCGGGCAAATAAATATACCTGTATATGNTAAAATAAATTATCTCACTAATAAAACATGGAATGAATAGCAGAAAGTATTAAGCGGACTAAGAGGAAGTTGAATTAAAAGTTTACGGAGAATTTTTGAGAATTAGAGAAATTGGATTCGCTGTTCAAAAGAGGTATAGAAAAATGAAGGACTTCAAAGTAGGATGAAATTCTACCTGGTCCCTACGTCAGACGGAATTAAGTTTGGAGTACCTCAGAAATTCTGAGTGGTCGTCTCAGTTAGTGGTATTAGATGGAGTTCAGCTATCTCTTCAGAACTCTCCTGGCTAAATTTCAAAAGCCAACCACTTAACCTAAGTTGGACCATTCGTTTTATATAATTATTGGTAAATGACCAGTTTGGTGGTTCCTAATTCTAAGAAAAAGTGAATAACGAATTCGCAGCCATTAAAAGTGGGATCGATCAACATTCACTGCAGGCCAAATCTAAAAAACCAAAACGAATAAGATGAACTTTAAAATTTCAATTTAGGGTCGCCGGCAGTAGAGGGGATCAATTCAGGTTTACAGGTGCTCTACCCGGGGGAAGTCTTTTATAGAAAAATAAAAGCATGCTTAGTGCCAAGGGGCTTAAAATAGGGTGGATAAATGTAGATAGCCCCCCTCCTCCAAGACCCTAAACGGTTAAAGAGAATTAAAAGAAATTGAAACTGCATGATAGCATAGTGCCTAATTTCTAATGAGCACAATCGAACGTTCGTAAAAGCGTCAAATTAAGGTCTAAAATTTATAGAATTTAAAGAAAGATGAAGATTTTATTTTTCTAAATTTTAATTTTGTCAGTAATAGTGCAAAGAGATTTAATAATAGAGAATCATTAATTTAATGTCCCTTGAATTTCATCAAACATTCATTTTATTGATAGACACTGGTATTGGTTTTTTTTTATATATATAAACTTTTATTTATTTATTAAATTCCTTTAAATAAAAACATTTTGTAATTTGATTGCAATGAAAAGTAAAAAATTCATTCAATGACAATTACTTGAGGAGAGACGGTGACGAATGACACCTCTCTCAAACAGTTATATTAAAGCACAAATTATATATTACTTATTTGTGCAAAATAAATATGTTTCTTGCCTCAGTTTTAGCTCCAAATTTTCTTACGTCACAGTGACCTAAATTGCATCTTAGAAACACACTGAAGGCAGCATTCGCGACTGTTGCAGCCAGCGAAGTAGAGAAAGCCGTCGGCCTTGATGGTATCCTCCGTTGTTCGCTTTATTGCCGATTTTGTGTGGGAATCCGGGCAGATGTGAGGATGACAACAGCGCATCGATTCCGCCACCGGTCGAAGAGGCCCGGAGGACGCATTGTCTCAGTCCATGGAACACGGGACAAGACATCCGGTACACAGGCATAGTGCAAAGCGGAAGAAGAGTGTGTCAGAAGAGAAATCAAAAGGTCAGAAAACTAAGGCTGGCTCTAGACTGCTGGGAAGAGAATTGTAGGAAAGGCCCTCAACCTTCTTAGTTATATTCGTAAATATCTTCTTTAATGAGCTTCTTTAACAATTTTTTTATCAAATATAAAATTTAATTTATAAAAAATTACATTTCACAACTGTATTTTTAAAATTTTCTTCGTAATAATTAACAATAAACAAATGTGGGTAAGTTTCACTTCTTTGTATTACTCTTGCTGTACCGAAAATACATTTTTTAAACCCTCATGGCATTTCAGGTAATCCCATCTCTAATCCATCCAATTTTATTGGATAATAAGGAACTCATCATTACATATTACATTTAAAAGTAATGTGGTTAAATTTCTTTAAGAAAACTTATTGCAGCTTTTAGGCCGTAATATAATTATTACCCTATAAATAAACTCCTACTGTTTATTATTCAATTTCGCCATGTAATCCCTAAAATATTTTTGTTTCTTTGTGAATTAAAATACTGTGTTCAGTTTCATAGCTCTAAACTAAATATTATAAAGCCAATTCATCGAGTAAACTATTTGTTCTCGCACTTGACATTTGACATTGCTGGTAAACCACCACTCCGTTTTGTCAGATTATGCTCAATAAAAAACTTATAAACATACTCAACCCCCCCCCAACTATATATATATATANCAAACAAATTTTCGTGTCTATAAGGTAGGATTGGATAAAATATTTCGTGAAACAAAATTCGTCATGAGAACAACCTCAATAGCTATATATTTTTTTCGGAATTCAACTAACACCGTTAAAAAGAAGCGGTATATAATGACAGAAGGAGAGGTTTTTTTTTACCGTAGATATTATTATTAAATGTTTTTTTGTTGTCTCAGTTATGAAAATGGGATGTTATGGACGACGTCCCCCCTCGCCTTCATGATAGCCCTGAAGATGGCTTCAGGGCCGAAACGTTGGTAGGTTTTGGTTGACACATGTGTATTTTTTTGGATCTACCTTTACCAAACACATCTTATACTCTATAATGATTTATTTTTTATTTATTTATTTTTTATTTAGTGCACGAAAAATAATAACATCCATGATCTTACAGTATCGAATATTAAGTAAATAATTGCACTCGAAAAATCGATAAATTAGTAAACCTTTGGATAACCTCTCCAACACAGTTTTCAGCTCAACTGTACAGTCGGTAAGGGAAGGTTCTTTTTTTACTTATATTTTTATTTGAAAAATATACTTGAGAACGGGGCGCAAAATTATTGCAGCAATACAAAGTTTACTTAGAATAGTAGTGTTGCATATATTTACTTAAGCCCGCTTTATGTAATAATTAGCACTGAAAGGACAGCCGCGAGAAAAAAAAATATTTTTTTTTTTTTTTTTTTTTTGTCNAGTAATGTTATTATCAATTTGTTTAAAGACAGAAAACCTTTGCCATATAGAACATTGCTATATCTGAATTCGGTGAATGTATATTTGGAATCAATAGCTCTAATATTGTCCATGTCAAATTTCGTGTAACAGATTTTTGAACATCATTTGAAATTGTTCACGTAGGCTTCGTCGGTCGTCAGATGTATTCACCATTTCATCTTCCGGGTTGGACCGAGTCAAATTGTTCTTATTTGCCGAGCTTTCGCACATCATGTGATGGCTTCTTCAGGGCTGAAAAGAGAAAAATAAATATGGTAAAATTAAATTGTATTCATAAAGTGTTATATCATTTTTTGTTCTGTATGACCATAACATAAATATAGGTAAATAATTGACCGTCCAACTTTATGAGGAGTGGATAGTCAAGATTTCATTTTTGGGAGCTGAATGATAGTTTTTTTTGTTTGTTTTTCGCCAGCGTTTCAGCCTAAATCTCATGTCTTCATGAGGTCGAATGGAGCCTGCAATTTAGGCCGAAACCTTCGTTTCAAATAAAAACTTTTTAGTTTCAAATAATTTTTTAATTCTTCAACTCACAATACCGGATTCCTGACTAACATCTCCTCATAACAAATATATTCACAACTTTTCGAATAGATAAATACTACCCCTATTTAACAAACGCACTTTTTTGTTCGGTTTCAACCCGCAGTTTGGTTTCATTTTTTTTTAAATTTTGGTTACAAGAGTGCATTTAGGAAAAAAAAAATATATATATAAATGGAAAAAAAAAGACTCGTGACTGCAATATATGTAGTAAAAAAAAAGTGTAGTGAACACCCAAAAAAAAAAAAAATATTACATATTGTAATTTTTTCTTTTTATAGAAAATAGAACAATAATGATCACAGTCAGACAAAATGACATTGACCAACTAAAGAATGCCTGTATCTCCATGCAGGTTTAGCATACTCTGAACTGGTCTTCCAGTCACCTAGTCCGTAGCCAGATGGGTTCGAGCCAGCCAGCCACCTCACTCTGAAGTGAGCCAGCACCTGAAAGTGGACCACCTCCTCCACTATTGCGGAGCTACAGCCATCGATAATTCCCCTTTTAGCAGGGTCGGTGGGAAACTTGAGGTGTTTTCCAAATGTGTCATGATGCCAAGAGAGACAGCTTTGTTTCTGCACTCTAATAACTGTGTAATTCGCTCAGTGTACGCAGTTCTTGCGTGTTGGCCGGGCTGTAGTAGGATGGTGCCTACCATCCAGGAAGCTCATATGCTGATATCGGAACTAGTATCGGGGCAAATTACTATCTTTATGAAAAGGTTTTCCGCGAATACACAAAGACCGTTTACCGTTGAACCACGGCATTAATATATAGTACTTATGTTAATTTTATGTCTCCCAAAGGATGTGTACAATTTTTTCTTGGAATCAACTCTCTGATTGGAGGCTTTATACACTTTACGACAACCCGCCCCCCTTCCACCCCTAGTACTGTAGTAATTATAAGTTACTAAGGTATGAGGGGGTTCCTTAACGGTAACCACGATACCTGACTGAACCATGTGGAGACCCCCTGATTGATTCGTAAGTTAGCTTGAGATTCTAGCGTATTTCCAGTAACAAGCAAAGCAATGCACGTTGGTAGCTTGATGTCAAATTTCAACATACCTTCAACAGACCTATATTGGGGAAGCTAGAAATAGGCTCCATCTAAAATTTGTTAAATTATTATCGTTGCAAAAAAAATTTATTTACTAAATAGGTTTAAAATATAATTGTATGATATTACATTCTATAACATTTTAAAATAAACTGTAATATTAATGAACAATTATTGAGAGGGAATAGAATAAAAAAGCTAACTGTCCCAGCCAGGACTCAAATCTAGATCTCCTGCTTTCCGGGCCGGTATGATTCCATTACACCACTGTGACTAGCTAGATAACTTATTAAATTCCCAACACACTAGCGAGAGCCTAACCCACGAGAAAGACGAATACATCGTCTTATGCTCGAAGGAGCTGACATTGTCTAGCTATTTATCGACTCTCGTTACTTACGTTTGTAATTTTTATTTATAAATATTAATTTAGTTGTGGTTTATTATCCCACGTAAATTTTAAACAATTAATGGAATGGAATCATACCGGCCCGTGAAGCAGGAGATCTAGGTTCGAGTCCTGGCTGGGACAGATAGATTTTTTTATCCTATTCCCTCTCATTAATTGTTTAAAATTTACGAGGAACAATAAACCACGACTAAATTAAGTGTAATAATAATGTTATTCAGGAATATTACATATATATATATA
>KZ806975.1:903847-934052 GCA_000696205.2 Oncopeltus fasciatus
AGGAGAATGGAAGCAATTATCAGAGCTAGAGGTGGGAATACCAATTATTGATCGTTTTCCTCGAATTCTTCCTTTTTATTCAGTTTTGTTATTTCATTTTATTTCAAAGATTTACTTTTTCATTTTGAGACTGTAGGACATTTTTATTTTTGATTTGTTTTCCTATTAAAAATTTCTAGAAAATAATTTTAACCCTGCCATAAAGGGGTTTAATCTGTACATACAAGACAATCTATTTTACAATTTATATGTAATAATTACATTAGTTGATTATAATATACAATTAACAAAGAAAATAATAACTAACTACTAAAGAACAAAATAACGATAAAAGAAGAATTGTGAAAAAAAAGAATAAATAAAATAAAAGAGAACTTAGAAATAAATTAAAAATATGAACAAGGAAATAATGAATAAACCATACAAGACTGAATATTTGAATAAATATCAAGTTTCAATTATATATATTGCAATTTGATAATTTAATTTTGATTAATAATAATAATGATTAATATATTTATGTGTTTAATTTTTTAAGAAAGATTTTAAGGAAAGTTTTGAATTTGGTTGTAATTTACTGGCCATTTTCCGTAATAGTGCCTTTCTTGTAATCAGTAAGTAGTGTATAGTCGTGTATCATATGTTGGTATGTGTGTTCGTGTGTAAAGTCACAAGGACAGTAAGGAGAATCTTTAAATTTAAATTCTTAAATTTTTAAATTCTTAAAAAACTCTAAATTCTTAAATTCTAAATTCTTAAATTCTAAAATCTTNTAAATTTTGAAACATTTATGCTTCAAATTATTTTTTTACGGAGAACGATTATTGTGGTAGATCATTAAGAGTGAAATGGGCGTTTCCCCACTCTTCCCAGACAGATGTTCCTTTAAAATTTAATCAAATTTAAGAAAGAACTATACAATCTTAGGGAGCCTTAACAATCTTGGCTTTCAATCTAATGGTCCCCTTCAACTATAAGATTTTTAGATAAGATCAATCAAGTCATTTACTCATCTATACTCATCTTTAGTTTCGTTCGTTTTTCTTAATAAATGCTTACATTAATTTATTTATGTTATTCAAAGAATTATTAAGTGTTATAGAAAGTATAATAGCTTTAAAATGGCTTATTTCGTAACTTAATAAACTATACAAATTTTAAAAGAAGAACATACTAAGAAACATATTAAACAATGTAACTTCCCCCACCCAACAAAAAATAAATTTTTTTTTCACGTTTTCTTTTTTTAAATCTCCCCTTTCCCTCTTTCTCTCTTTTGGTCTCTTTTTCTCTTACTTTTCTCCGGTAACACTGTTTTGTGCGGTTTCCAAGTCATGATAAACTTCTTTGCATTTATACTACACTTTGCATTGATCTTTTTTTTTTTTTTTTTTTTTTTTTTTTTTTTTTTTTTTTTTTTTTTTTTTTTTNAAAAAACTATTGTTCAAAAACTAACCTATTCTCAGTGAAAACAAATTTAATTAATCCTCCGCCACTACCGCTTACAAGAAACTAATTAAGACTCTCTCTGGAACAAAGAGAATTAAGCATATTTCGAATGTGTCATTAAAAATGGGCATATGGATAGTAGTAAGTCATTGTTATTAGGAGCAATACGATTATGAAGATAAGGCTGGCTCAAGTCAATTAGGGTGGTAAGAGTAGGAGAAGCTCTTAACCTTCGCAATTCCTTATGAAATTATCAACTTAAGCAAATGTTTATTATAAAATGTTACAAAACTTAAATGTTATGAAATTAAATTTTACATCGATTACGTCCAATAACATGATAATAAAGTTATTTCAATTACAAATTATGGAGCTCCTCTATACCACCTGTCTTCTAAATTTTATTCCAACGAAAAAGTAATAAATTGAACCGTATGCTAAATATAGCGAATTTCATCTTTATATTAATAAACTAATAGGGCCTATATATGTAACTGAAGGAGACTAGTTTACGGGATTTTTGATATTTAATTTCAGTAATTTACTGAAAGTATTGAATTAAAATTAAGATATAGAAACTTATTTATTAATTGTAAAGCTCATCTGGGTTACAGCTGAGAAAATAATTTATAAATATCCGTCAGGCCTAAGGTTTAGTATGGAAGCCATTCTTAAATATCGCCATAGATAAGATAAAATGGTTTATTTTGTTTAACAGCAGTATGAGACCGATTTGAGTAAAAGGTAAGATCACTTTCAGATAGAGTGGTAGAGTGGGGGAAGTACTGGATGTTCGCATTTACTTTATTAAATATCTCCTTTAATATGCGTTTTTCGTAAAAATTGTATTCAACATAAATGTTATAAAATTGAATTTTACACACATTAGGTTATATTTATTTTCTCACAGTATTAAAAGTAACTTTACTATATATTAAATATAGTAAATATTAAATAAAGTATATATTAATACTTTAATATATATTATACATTATTCCTTACTGAATCCCACATCCATTGCCCATATTGTGAAAAATTTTTGTTGAACGACTATAATAAGTTAGAAGGGCACCCAGACTATAATTTATTACTTGTACGTTCTCCTGAAAACCATTAAATAGTATTCGGACTCGTCAATTGTTGTATATAATAGTATAGTTACTAGGCTAGTTGTTAGGTCGCTAAGCTAGTGGTTTGATTGCAGGGTAGCTTTTTGGTTTCTAGGCTAGTCGTTTGGTTTCTCGGCTAGTCGTTTGGTTGTTATGCTAGTTATTCGGTTGCTAGGATAGTTTATAGGACAGTTGACAGGATAGTTGTTGGGTCGCTAAGCCAGCTGTTAGTTGACTATGCTAGTCGTTTGGTTCTTAGGCTAGGTATTTGGTGACTATGCTAGTCATTTAGTTTCTCGGCTAGTCGTTTGGTTGTTATGCTAGTTATTTGGTTGCTAGGATAGTTTATAGGACGTTGATAGGATAGTTGTTGGGTCGCTAAGCCAGCTGTTTGTTGACTATGCTAGTCGTTTGGTTCTTAGGCTAGGTATTTGGTGACTATGCTAGTCATTTGGTTTCTAGGCTAGTCGTTTGGTTGTTATGCTAGTTATTTGGTTGCTAGGATAATTTATAGGACAGTTGATAGGATAGTTGTTGGGTCGCTAAGCCAGCTGTTTGTTGACTATGCCAGTCGTTTGGTTCTTAGGCTAGGTATTTGGTGACTATGCTAGTCATTTGGTTTCTAGGCTAGTTGTTTGGTTGTTATGCTAGTTATGTGGCTGTTATGCTAGGCTGCTGGCCTAGTCATTTGGTTTCTAGGCTAGTCGTTTGGTTCCTAAGTTAGCTGATTGATTGCTAGGATATTTGCTAGGCTAGTTGTTAGGTCGCTATGCTACTCTTAAGGATATTTGTAACATTTTTAGTCTAGTTTGTCGGTCGCTAGGCCAGTTTCTTTGTTGCTAAGCCAGTTGCTAGATTGATTCTCAGTAAATTCTCCCATCTCCCACCGGACAGATTTCAGCCTAATTCATCTAATGGTATGGTAAAGCGTAAATCGCAAGTTTGGGTTTTCTTTTAAATTCTTTTGACAACCATGATTAGAAAGCGTAAGGTAGGAGTTTGAATGGACCTTTTCTTCAGTTTTTTTTCCTATGGGGATCAATGAGGTTGAAGTATTATTTTTTCAAATGTCGGTTCAGTGAAATATCTCATTTGCGTCCCGATCTAGTGTTGTGCTCGGTAGATCGGCAAACAGGCGTATTTCTGCTGAGACTAGGACTCTTGCTGGAGGTCTACAGATCGCAGTGGAGTGCATCTCGATAGGCGCCGTCAGATCTGCACATTCTTCCCGGGGGGTGATGACTTCGCAATGCACCACCTCCTTATCTTCCGCCTCCCGTTCGGCGAACTACTCCCCTTATCTGTCCGAGGAACTGATTGCCAGCCCTCGACTGAACGAGCTCTCTCTGGAGGCTCAAGCAAGTCGATAAGCTATTCATTCTAAGGACGACCCGCAAGATCCTCGAAGCCAACGTCTACATCCTGGAATTTAACGGTCAGCTGGATTTGCCACGGATTTTTTAAAAAACTATTGTTCAAAAACTAACCTATTCTCAGTGAAAACAAATTTAATTAATCCTCCGCCACTACCGCTTACAAGAAACTAATTAAGACTCTCTCTGGAACAAAGAGAATTAAGCATATTTCGAATGTGTCATTAAAAATGGGCATATGGATAGTAGTAAGTCATTGTTATTAGGAGCAATACGATTATGAAGATAAGGCTGGCTCAAGTCAATTAGGGTGGTAAGAGTAGGAGAAGCTCTTAACCTTCGCAATTCCTTATGAAATTATCAACTTAAGCAAATGTTTATTATAAAATGTTACAAAACTTAAATGTTATGAAATTAAATTTTACATCGATTACGTCCAATAACATGATAATAAAGTTATTTCAATTACAAATTATGGAGCTCCTCTATACCACCTGTCTTCTAAATTTTATTCCAACGAAAAAGTAATAAATTGAACCGTATGCTAAATATAGCGAATTTCATCTTTATATTAATAAACTAATAGGGCCTATTATATCAGAACTAAGTTAGAAAATGATTTACATTCTACTATTATTGTGCCAATAAAGTTGTAATTTTTTTTTATTAAAAAAAGCTATTTAATGGTTAAATTTTAATTTAGTCCTTCGTTCACCCCCCCCCCCTCTCCTGACTAATTTCAGCTATTAATAAATTCATCCAACGTTGGAAAAAATAAAGTGAAATACTGAATTTAGTGTCTCTTTATTTTGTAATTTATGAACGCTAGTGGGCATACAGAAAAATGATTAAACCAAAAACACACTCACAAAGAAAACCTGTTAAAATTTTTCAAAAAATACCAACGTGAATAAGTTATTCAAGTTGATTTCCTTACGGAATATCTGTGATAAAAAATAATCACAACACAAATAAAAACAATTTTCGCTTTCGACTCTTAGATTTTATGTCAGGCCCCTTCAATATCAAACGAAAGTGATGTTTCTGTAGAAGACAATCTAGGATAAAATAAAATTTTTTGTGTGTTCGAATAAATTTTCAAAATTGTGTTTGTGTACTTTCTGTTTTCTGTGTTTCTGTTTACTGTTTTTAAAATAAAGAAAACTATTAAATACTTATGCTTATTATTGAATGAGTTCGCTTATCGCTAAAATCGTAAAGTGGGAGGGGGATCAAGAGAGAGGAACTATTTGATAAATTGTTAATATATTCCTTACTTTTAGCATTGCGAAAATCGTTATAAATCTTAGTCGGTATAAGATTTTACTATTATACAAAGAACCGAATTCACTGTTTAGACTTAGAATAACATATTTTTGAATTAATTCGTTTTTGCCTGTAACTGAATGATGGGAAGACAAAAATAGTGTAATGATAAGACGGTCCACATCTTTTTCCCAGATAGTCTAGAACCAGTCTTGGTGATCTTAACATTCAAACTCATTGTCCTTTTTTTCTTTTAAGATCAAATTAGTAATTTACTTTTATGTGATACTCATTTAGCTACAAAAAAAAATTTGCTCTTTCTACGCAAGTAGGTGAAGGGCTTCTCTATTTTCTTCTTCTCTTGAGTTAGTTTAAGCATTTAATATAATAAACTCAAAATTCCAAATTACATTAAGAATAAAATAAATATAGCTTCTGGGCTGTTAAATTGAAGCTAAGGATTAAGATGAACCGTTTCGTCATCGTTAATTTTTTTTTTTACAGCATTTCCTTCATTTTATCAAATTAACTCAATATGACGCCAGCTGAATATAAAACATTTTTTTTCTTACTCCCAGCTGAAACTATTGATAATTTTACACTTCAATTGAATTTTCATTGAAATTTTTATTTTCAAAATAAAATTTTGTTCAGTAACCAACTCAGAAGATTTCCATCTTCCTTTGTTTATACTTCCGAAGATCTCTTTTTAAGCATTCAGTTTAATAAACTCGAAATGAGTTTTTTTTTTTTTTATCCACTTGTATCCATAGATATGATGAATTAATTCACAATAAATGCACATACATAACAAAAATTGTTAACAACTAGTGCTTTACACATTTTGAAAAAAATAAAATACATAACAAGAATTATATGCATAAAAAAAAACTTAGCAACATACACGGCTACTGCTTAAGAAATTGTATCTTCTTACTTTTAGAAAAAAACATTCCACTGTAGTTCATGGAAGGGGAATGAATACTGTAGCTGATATGTTTCATAAAAGTTACCTCTGACAATGTAAACCATCATTAACAAATATAATATAATATACATAATATACTTATATAATAGTTATTACATAATCATAAATAAGTTATTTAGTTCTAAACTGCTAAGAAATGGACATGATCCGTCCTATTACGGGAGAGAAACCCAATTCGTTATTTACAAATATATTTATATCGAAAAGCTTTGAATAAATTTATATTTGAAAGAAGTCAGATGAGAAAAAAGGGGCAGAGGGTATAAAAAAAAAAAAATTTACATCTCAATTGAGATTTGTTTTATAAAACTTTCTACTGAATATTGTGGCTTTAAAATTAAATTTTTATTCTTTTTTTTAAACAATTTTTAGTGCAAGGGAACATAATAAAAAATCTAACTGTCCCAGCCAGGACTCGAACCTGGATCTCCTGTTTTCCGGGCCGGTGCGTTACCATCCAGGACAAGCCTGATAAGTTTGTCTTGGGTTAGATTTTTTATTCTGTTACCTTGCACCAAAAATTGTTAAAATTTACGTGGGATTAAATACCATAAGAAAATTAATATTTATAAAATTAAATTTTTATTGTTTATTGTCCATAATATGTAGGAAAACGAATATCGAATAAAATATTTAAGAATCTAACCAGGAATGTTGAGCATATTCCTCCACCCTTCTCTATAGAATAATCCATCTGCCTGAAATTTATCATCCCTTTTTCACATTTTCTTCTCCGGCTCTTACAATCAAAATAGTAATTTACTCTTATGTATGTTAAAAGTGACATGGGAGATCTGTGTAGCTTAGGCAGTTCCTGCGTACGGACTTTTTCGATATAATATTCTTCCTCCTGTGGTCGAATATAAATAAATAAACAATAAATAGTTTAAGTGAAGAAGATTAAGTTATAATAACGTAGGCTTTCACAATTTTCAGAAATATTTATAGATTACTCGCCCGTATTTGACCAAGTCGAAAAGGTAACAATATTTCCCTATAGAAGCCATTACAGGATACAAGAAAACTCGTCAAAAATAACTCTTTAACCCTGCCAGGTCCAGAGAATATAACAATAACACAGTTTGATTTCATAATTTTAAATATTATCACATTCGAATGGTAAGATTTTATTAAAATCTTTTCCGGATTATTAAAGAATTTAACTATTTATTAAATAAATCAAGTGTTATGAAACCAACATTGATGAAAATCTGCTATAAAGCTTATAACTCTCCAAATAATCCACCATTTTAATTTTTTGCTTTGTCTTATTGATAAAAAAATAAATGAGTTATCACTTTTTTCCTGAATTTTCCAATTTTCAACATTTCCGCTTATTTATTATTATAATCACCAGCGCCAATTGGGTAATATTTTACCATTGAATGAGAAAAATACAAATGACCAGAGCAGTGACCTCACAACCTGCCTTTACTAGTGTGCCATGAGTTACGAATAAAATCCTTAATATGTTTAAATGGAGACTTTTTGACTGTAGAGATTACTAGTAGAGACTTTTCTACTTTTAGTATGTTTATTATATTCCTCTCTATATAAGGTATAAGTCTTTAGAGGGACTGATATAATATATTACTTAATAACTATAAGTTATATTCTATTATTTATAAGAGTGAGCAGCAGACAATGACTACAGTTGGAATTAGCTGTAGGCAAACAAAGGATTAGATTTTTTTTGGGCAGAAAGAGTGGTGTGGTCAGCACTTTGGAAGGTTAGACCGCTCCTTTTGGTGTGCAGCCCTGCCTCTAGACAAAATCCACTTCACGCTCTCTTGTTCGGCTTCCCACTGTATAAATTATATAGGACAGTTAAATAGAGGGGGGGGGTCACTTCTTTTTGGACCCCCCGCCTCCTTGCTAAGCCCTGCTAAATTTATGGCCTTTGCCTTTCGGTTTCTTTCAGTAACACCCTTGCACCGATGCATTCCACCAACACAACCCCAGGGTCGACCGCTCCCTACGCACACTCTCACAATCTCATTATCTTATTTCAATATGCTTTTTCTTTTTTTATTTATTTTAAACTTGGCCTGTTTTATTTCCTACCTCGATGCGCTTTCCGATGTAACTCTATGTGGAGTCACCTCGAATCCTCCTCCCACAAAGCTGTTCTCCGTGCTAACCTTCTACTTTCTTACCAATTCCTATTGGCAGGTTTTTATTTCAGTGATAGGGGATGAAAATGTAGCTGCTGAAGTTGTCCTTGTGAGGTATTTATTTATTTTTAACCGGACACCAAAAAATAATAACAACTAAAGTATGTGTTGTGTGTCGAAGATCTACAAAGAACAGCTGCATGCAGCTGTTAAATGCGGAAAAAAATGGCTATGTTCGTTATTGTGTAAAACAGAAAGTATAGGAGTGGGAAATTATCTATAATACCAATACACGGGTAAAAGGGCTTTTTCGACGTGGAACAAGTAGTATTTAGTTTAGAGTAATGAAATTCAACTAAATTCTGCTAAATATTAAATTTATTATATGCTACAGAAATATATTAGAAACTGACATTTAACCAGTACAACCAGTAATAATTACTGTCAAAACTTCGCGCTAAATATGACATCTTCCAAAAGAATTTAAATATTAGGTCTTTCTCATTACAGATTCTTGAAATTGTTTCGATATCCCCAATGTGCCGATTACATAACAAACATTTTAGTGATAATAAATAACACACACAACCATAAACATATATATATATATATATATATATATGTTTATGGTTGTGTGTGTTATTTATTANATATATATAATAAGTTTAAATTATTGGAGCTCAACAAAGATGTGTTTAGTGAAAAAAAAAAATTATTTGCACAGACAAATTGAACAATTAAATGTGGGAGTTTACCTGAAAACGTTAATTTTACGAATTACATAGCCACAATTAGTCTGTTCCTTACTGAAATTCGGCGAAATCGAACGAATAGGAGTCGGCATTTACTGAAATATCAGTTTTGAGTATACATTTTTTTTTTTTTTTTTTTGTAGTTGACCTAAAATTTAGTACAATAAGTATTATAAGTACTCTGAAGATATGAAAATAAACTCAACTTTTTTAAAACAATTAATGCGAGGGTATAGAATATAAATCTTTCTGTCCCAGCCAGGACTCGAACCTGGATCTCCTGCTTTTCGGGCAAGCGCGTTATCCATTTACATCACCGGGAGTAGCTAGATAACTTAATAACTTCCCAACACACTAGCGAGAGTCTAACCTAACGAGAAAGACGAATATATCGTCTTATGCTCGAAGGAGCTGTCATTGTCTAGCTATTTATCTACTCTTGTAGTTTATTTTTTATTTTAATTTATATTATATTTAAAAAAATATTAATTTAGTTGTGGTATAAATATACCACAACAAAATTAATATTTAATAATGGGATAATTCCCACGTACATTTTAAACAATTAAGGCAAGGGAATAGAATTAAAAATCTTTCTGTCTTAGACTCTCGATAGTATGCTGGGAATTTAATAGGTTATAATCGGTCGTGTAATGGGTAGCATTCGTGCCCGGATAGCAGGAGATCCAGGTTCGATTCCTGGCTGGGACAGATAGATTTTTTATTCTATTCCCTCGCATTAATTGTTAAAAATTTACGTTGGATAATGTACCACAGCAAAATTAATATTTACATCTTTTTTTTTCTTTTTTTTTTATTTATAAGAAACAAATTTTAGGAAATTAACAGCGAAATTGAACAATTTGAACGAGTGGGGATTTTCTTGAATTTAAAATTTTTAACTTAACGACCTACCTACTAAACCACAATTAGTTGTCTTCTTAATGAAATCTATCATATTGCTTTCAATTACAAACCGAAGGACTAAGTTCATTTAAGGCGAATAAAATGTAGGTCTAACTAAAATGTTAAGTGCGCATTATTATATATACTTCCATTTTAGCGGGAGTAATATTTAGTTTTCATAAATGAAACTGAACACAGTTTGGTACCATACTGAGAAATTCGCTTAGTTTACACAGCTCCTGTGTGAGAGACTTTTTTCTTTCTTTTTTTTTATATATAACAAAGAAAGCCACTTATCTACTATGAAAACGAGATACAACATTTAAATAAAAAAAATTGCCCATCTAAATATAGACTGTTCCTTGTTGTTATTTATTATATTTGCTTTTACGCGAACCCAAGATTCATAAAGTAAGCAGTTATCAAATAATTTATATTTTTTCCCAGAGTTTTTTTTTTTTTTTTAAATAAGTGTTAGATACAGAGGCAATCTACAGGTTGCCAGCCTATTCTAAACATCCATGCCACAGGACAAGCTTTTATTTATCGATAAAAGCTCGCCCCGGGCGAGATTCGAACCCGCAGCGCCAGAGTTGTGAGACCCGAACGGAACCCATTAGCTAACTTGTCGCCCTAAGGGAGTGTTCTAATATTCCATTTAGTCTATTTTACGTATTAGCTATCCTTTGGATCTTTTAGGGCTGGCCAAATCCGATGAAAATAGAGTTACTCAGAATCCCTTAAAGGGAGACCTTATATCCTTGAGACAAATGGCTCCTTGAATAAATATAGCCCTTCAGGTGTAAGGGTGGCCAGGCTACGCCTCGCCTGCATCTGTACTTGTTTTTCCACGGATTAAAACCACCCCACTTTGGAGAAGAATTTAATTTAGGGAAGGCTCAGTCTAGCGTGCAGGTTCCACAATTAACATAATGGCTAATAAAATGGGACGAATATGAGCGTTGGTGTATTTAAACTACCAGTTTAGTTGAAAATATCACTTTCTATAGCAGCAAGAATGTTTAGATTATCTATTAAAAAAAACTAAGTAAACAAATTTTAAGTAGTATGTAAATCATTTCTAATGTTTTTATCTGAAAATTTTCTTGAAACAGCCAAATGCTCCCGAAACTTCGTATCAAGGAATTCCGGGATGGCCGTGGGAATCACAATTCTGGGGCTGCGGGTTCGTGTCCCGTCCTTTTTGGGGAGAAATAAAAGACTGGAGAGTACCATGGGTTTTTTTTAAATAGGGTGGCTGTCTTTAGATATCCCTTCCTTCTAGGGAAAAAAAAGTACCACGCCATCCTGAAGGTCGGACCTGGAGCCAAAAGAATCTGCCAATATTTCCAATGAAGATGGTCGAGTCATCTCCCAACCCAAGACTTGACATAATGCAAAATCTTATTCATTTTTTTTTATTACATTTTACTTTTTAAAATTGTGCGTGACATAAAATATATAACATCCAATTTGATTAATTCCAGTTTGGGATATTAAAGGCCTATCTTCAACCTGAAACTGCAGAAGAACTCACTAACGGACATCATTTATATTTTTTCGTTACCAAAGATACCACGTAGCTTAGTAAATTTATAAATTAATTTTGTAATTGACGTTTAAACAATTACATAAAATTCGGAAAAAAAATATTCATGTGGGTGCTTTGTAAACTAAGTGAATTCCAATGCATTGTAGTCTTTAAAATTTTCATGTAATATAAAATGTATCTATTATCAATAAATAAAAAAATACATTTGTTTATTTTCATTACCATAATAAATATTACGCCCGTGGGAGCAAAATTATTTTTTATCTCATTGACATTTCAGGCAATCCTTCACCTCTATTTGTCCCATTTTTTTTTTTTTTTTTTTTNTATATATATATATATATATATATATATATATATATATATATATATATATATATATATATATATATATATATATATATATATATATATATATATATATATATATATATATATATATATATATATATATATATATATATATATATATATATATATATATATATATATATATATATATATATATATATATATATATATATATATATATATATATATATATATATATATATATATATATATATATATATATATATATATATATATATATATATATATATATATATATATATATATATATATATATATATATATATATATATATATATATATATATATATATATATATATATATATATATATATATATATATATATATATATATATATATATATATATATATATATATATATATATATATATATATATATATATATATATATATATATATATATATATATATATATATATATATATATATATATATATATATATATATATATATATATATATATATATATATATATATATATATATATATATATATATATATATATATATATATATATATATATATATATATATATATATAAATTTTGTAGTTCATAACATTTATTCAAATGGAGAGTTTTGTGACCGTAGATATTATTATTTGAAGTTTTTTGTTGGGTTTCAGTCAAGGTAGATACAAAAAATTCCAAATTTATAAAATGTGTATTTTTAAATTATCTGTCAACGTTTCGGCTTACATTATTAGCCATCTTCAGGGTTACCTTGAAGGTGAGAGGAGACGTCGGGTCACCAAGATTCCATTTTCATGACTGAAAATGAAAACTAATTGAACTCAAACAAAAATATCTAATCATAATATTCATTATTTATTAGGCAAATAAAAAAATAAAAAAAATTTAAAAATCTATAGAAAAAACAACCCAACACTTTTATTATTTCAACATTTAATATTGTGCAGAATATGATTATATTAAGCATAAAGCTTCTACCATTAAGTGACATACTAACTTAGCTATGAAATAATTGTTGCTAAATATCCCTGCACAATTAAACGGAAAAGCTCCAATTGCCTGCCACTTCAATAAAGCATTTTAAAGTTTTGTATTAATGATTGGTAAGATATTTTAATGTTTTACTTGTCCAGCCCTTTTTGAGTTTTTTAGACAAGTTTAATGCATTTGGGAAAAGGACTTTTTTTTTTTTTCCCCAAAAGGAGTTCCTTTGAAATAGTATAAAGAGCCGAAAGGATCTCATACAAAGATGAATATTTACTAATACTGTAACCGCCCATCTTAAATCTTACCTTCATGAATATAAAAAGAAGTTTAAAAAAAAAGAATTGGTGCACTTTAATTTACATAAATATAGTTATTTGAATAACAAATTGGATAACTGTTTACTATTGACTCCAGTTCCTTTATTTATCTCTGGAAACATGTACTTTATTTCATTTGGAAATTATAACTCTTGATTGAGCGGATGTGTTTATGCGGAAATATAAGTCCTAGAGTTTGAATGCTTCATTCACGATCAATAAACTACTCGGAGTGGCCGCGCGGGTTGGCGGACCTCTTTGCATAATCTCTCTGCCTCCCGAGTTATCGACCTGTTGATATGTATCCCTTCTGTTTGATGTCTTCATGCACTCTTCAGGCAGTCATTCGAAAGGAAGTTACGTTATATATAATAACTCGAGGAAATCTGGGCTCGTACAAAAGAGAAAAATAAAATAAGACCAGAACTGTGTAATCTCAGCTGATTTCATATGTTTCATTCATGATGGGCAAAGATGACGGTAAATGACTGATTTCATCTCACAAGCTAGAGATGGCAATATAGGTAAAAGGTAGAATTATAATAGTGACAGGTTGCATGATTTTTTTTTTCGGCAATCAAGTTTTTTCTTCGGACTTGCAGGCTGTTTGATTACTTTCATTTCACATACTTCGTTGAATAAATTAATTATTATTAGAAAAACAATCTTGTATTTTTAATTCCTCTTCTCACACTGTTTAGTAAAACCCTTTTAAAAGCGGATATTTTTTTAAAATACTTATGTGTAACTTGGTTTTTTTAAATACTCATCCTCTATATCCATATAAATTTGATGTTTCCAAATTTCAGACAAAATTGTCAAAAGGATGCTACCATCCTCAGATTTAAAAAAAAAATTAAACAAACTACATTTTAATGAACAATTTTGTATTTAAACAATAGCGGCATACCAATAAGAAAACGAAAACAACGAATTTCCAAAAATTAAAAAATACTTAAAACAAGAATAAATTTTATTTCTACTCAATCGAAACTAAAACCCTCAATTACAGAAAGCCACTACGATTATCTTCTATAACATTTTTACGAAAAATACTTGTTAACAGAGAGATTTACAAATGTAACTAAAAGGGCAGGCACTTCCCCCTCTCCCAATTGTTGGCCAGTCTACAGCAAAGTATAGCGATCGTAATAACAATTGAGAATCTTTGTAATAATAATTTACGATTATTATTTGAAAGAAAACATTATTCTTTGCAGTCTTAACTTTTACTCTCATTGTTTTTTCCGACTTGTAGTATAATATTCTTCTAAATTTTATCTAAATGTTTATTTATTAACGTTCCTCTTGTTTTTAGTATTATTTAGTTGATTGTAGGCTATCTAAAATTTTATTTATTATAGTTATGTTTTATTTTACTAGCATTTGGTTTATTTTGGCTTGCTGTTATTATGTATGTATATTTTAAAGAGCTCCAAAGGAATGTACCTATTGATATTGCTTTCAAGACAGATTTTTCGATTATTATTTTCAGATACAAAAAATGATAAAGTATAAATTACAATTTTACCCTCAGAAAATCCCCCGCTCTTAATTGCTTAATTTGCTCTGTAATTACTAGGGCCTATTATATCAGAACTAAGTTAGAAAATGATTTACATTCTACTATTATTGTGCCAATAAAGTTGTAATTTTTTTTTATTAAAAAAAGCTATTTAATGGTTAAATTTTAATTTAGTCCTTCNATATTTTTCTTTTCTTTTTTTAATTGAAAAATAGATGTAATTAAAGCTAAGAAACTCAGAAAAAATTTGTTCATTGATAGAAGATATATTCTATATACTGTGTTACATGACGTGCATAATTCAAATGCAAGTATTTATTACTTTTGGTGGCGAGGAATTCGCTTAGTTTATTTAATTCCTACGTTATGAACTTTTTACTCTCTCACATATAAAGCACATTAGGCATGGAAAAAAAAGTGACTTGGAATTTTCATGGAATTTAAACTTTGTAAAGCGCTAGTTTTGTCTGGAGTGGCTGTTAGTTATGGAATTGATTAATCGCCGACTCCTAGATTCATTCAGGTAATTCGTAGTGTTCATTATTCTGTTTTAAAAATAATATAAGTGATTTTCAAGGAATTCTTTCCATGTATTTTTGTAAAATTAACGTGTGACTTCATCTGGTCCTGGTGCCACATTACTTTTGACTCTGTGATAGTTTTATTTTCGATTCTTTGAGACCACAGTGTCAGACTAAGCGATTATATGGAAAGAAGATGTATTCGTGGGATATCTGACACTTTGTCGAATTCAAGTGAGCTTCGTATTATTTTTTAAATTGCTGAAGCTATTTATATGAAATTAGATTGTCCCCAGCTTACCATGATATCACTTCAACACAAATTTTATTCAAATATTTGATTTTAAAGAATTTTATTCTGTTCCTATTATTTTATATTGCCCCCCCCCCTCTCCTTCCCCCAGGAAGAATTTGAAAACGACTCCAGGGGAAGGGGGTGTGCTTGCAGGCCCCACCCCTCCAGCTTGGGGCTATCTTTCCCGCGCGTGTCTATGTACAGATTAATGGCTGAGTCCCGATGAATACCAAGTCTCTCCCTCACACACTCATTTGCATAATTTATTTTATCGCCATTACATAGTTTTTTTTTTCTCTTCGCCTCAACGCCTCGTGTAAGCGTTTCTTTTTTCGTCATCCTCCCATTCAGAAAGGTCTGTGATCCTTTAATGGCTCACGTGTGACGGCATTGCTCCAATTTGGTCGGACTCGACGTTGTCCGATAATCTGGAAGATTTAAAAAAAAAAAAAAAAAAAAAAATCTCCATCACGCGAGCATGAGCTTAGAAGACATGTCGATGGATATTTTTTTTTTTTTTTTTTTTTTTTAAGATGAGCAGAAGATGACGGATTAGCAAAAGTAATCCTATCAGGTATCCAATCAAGCTTTGCGCTGTGGGTTTCAGTATCGATGCAGAAATCGATATATCAAAGTATGCCCAGTGCTATTGGTGTTAATAATTGGGCGGCTTACAGTAGATAAATAACTCAAAATCAAAGTTTAAGGGGAAAAATAAAAATTTCGGCAGAAATGATTCCTCTAGGCCAACAAGGAGAAAAAGGGAGTGTAAAGCAGCTCATTCTTTTTTTTTTTTTTTTTAATTAATAAATCTTTATTCATTACATTCTGATATTTAACATACTTTAATTTGATGAGATAGAGAAATACACAATAAAAAATAAATAAATATAAAACAAATTATAAATAACAATAAATTAAATAAGTGAACATCACTGAGCAAGAAGAAGGGTCCCATCGACGTGGGTCCTAGCTTATTCTAACGATTTTAACAAGAAGCTCAAAATCTAAAGATGCTTTCTCAAAGTCTGGTAGAGAAATCAAGCTATTAAAACCATGGCGGAACTTAACTCCTATACCTTATATCGGTGAATCTAAAAATAAGGTCCTCCAAAAATTTATATACATTTGCCTCTACGCAATTATTAAAATAAAAGAAAAAGACCAAATTCGATAACTGATCTCCTTTTGGTAAAATGTCAGTTGATTTCTTTAATTTTCTTTAATCGGTGGAGGCAGAGGGAGGGTATAGAGGAAAACCAAATTGCAAAAAAAAAAAAGTCAATATCATCATTATTTATCGCGATACAAATCGTTTTTAGAATATTATGAGTGTAAAACAACTCCTTTACTAATCAGTGTAAAATGTAATTTTCAAATATTTATATTCTATAAAACCTTCACGAAAAATATACATTAAAGAAAATATGGTATTTATGAATGTAATTTCGAGAGTTCAGTAAGTCATTTTATTCACGTACGCTTCCACGGTCCTCAGATTTATTTACCAATACTCCTTTCGGGTTCAACCGTGTCTTGGAGTTTTTAGGTGCCAAGCTTTCGCTCATCGTGTGATGGCTTCTTCAGAGCGAATGGAGAAGGAATTCGTGTGATGGGAATTCTCCATTCGGCTCTGAAGAAGCCATCACACGATGTGCGAAAGCTTGGCACCTAAAAACTCAAAGACACGGTTTGAACAAAACGGTAGTTTTGAAGTTCTAAGTTATAGTCAAAAATAAAAATTCAAACACACATAAAAAAACAGCAAATAATTTTACTTAGTTTTTAAAAAAAATCCAGAATTGACTAATTAATAAAATATAAACTAATATAATCGAGCAAATAAGACAATTTTTTTTCATATCTTCTTTCATTTAGTGATCAGAAGACAATTCATGGATAAGTATTTAAAAACAGTGTAGTTATTTCTTATTAGTAGTTAGCAGACAATTTACAAAAAAAANTAATAAACGAGGCAGTAGTAAAAATAAATAAAAAAAAATAAAAAAATTTATGTAAAATGTAATTCTCTTTCAGTCATGTTGAATAATATTTACTTTAAAAAAAATAAGGGGAATATTAAGAAAGTTAATTAGCAATAAATGAATAGGACTGAGTAATCACTCCTCATCATCGCCAGTCCGTTCTGAAGGAACATTATTATATTTTTCCACATTGTATTTTAGCTCAATTTAGATATATATAACATGATGCTGTTTATTTTGAAATGTATTTATAATTATTCAAAGTAATATTCAAAAGTTAGCCTTACGTGATCAGCTTTGGTTACGCTAAGTTGTCAACGTCGGTCAAAGTAAATGCTTTGAGTCTACCAAGTTTTCCTAACATCACTAGATTTTTTTTATTTATTGGGATTCGGTTAAAGTTGATCCAAAAAAATACAATTAAGAAAAAAATGTGTGTTTTTTAATTATCTGCCGACGTTTCGGCTTACAACGTATTTTTGGATCAATCTTAACCGAACTCCAAAAGAAAAACATCTACTAATAATCTCTACGGTCAAAAACTCTTCATTTTTCTTGACATCGTTCCACTAAAGCTGAAGAAGAAATCAGCTGTGATGTGAACGGTGAGAAATAGGCCATTGCTAGGTGGGAATTCTTACAAAGTGGTGCCGACACTCAGAAAAATTAGGCGGCAGACATCTACGGACGATATCTTCCGCATCGGACGTTGATGAATGATCCCTTCAGTTGATGAATGAGGGATCGTGAGGGAAGGGCAGCATCAGACAACTATTACGCCACTCAACTAGGGACCGCCAACCGACCTTTTTTGTCTTCCACTTTCAGTCAGAGCATGTGTAAACTCGCATTAGGAGAATATGGTAGAGGAAGGATGTGGCGGGCCGGCCATGTTGGTAGACAGAGAAGACAACGTAAGACCTGGATGAGCAGATATTCTCCAGATCTGGGCCGAAAGGATTGGTCAGAGCGGTCCAATCTCCTCCGGAGACCAAAGGCACAAGTCTAAGACCACTGTCTGAAACTGCAGGCTTTAACTCGGGGTAAGGAACACAGATCCGAGAGAAGCAAATCCTTCGAGCGCAGCAGATTTCCCCTACTAAATTCTTCGAATCTTTATTGAACCTACAAGGGAAAACTAAAAAATTCGTCCCCTCAAGCCTGGTCCACACGCCTCCTATTCCCTAGTATTTAACAGTTATTGTTCATATGTAACTCATAATTGTTAAATTTAATGTTATAATAATACTAATAATAAATCTATCATACCTTCTATTATCCGTTTTCATTGGTTTCTGCAAACCATCTTCTGTTGGCGAGCGCTTTCGGCGAATACATTTGTTCACCGTCACTGTCTGTATTCAACTGCCGCAGTTGAATACAGACAGTGACAGTGAACGCATGTATTCGGCCAGAAGATGGACAATGTCCGAAAACGCTCGCCAACAGAAGATGGTGTGCAGAAACCAATGAAGACGGATAATAGAAGGTATGCTAGTTCTATATTCATTCGTGGTGGAAATAACCTTTTAGATTATTTACCTGATAATAAATCATTTATTATTTTGGCAAATTTATAGCTCCTCAAACATAAAATTTTAGAACTGAGGATGTCTCAGAATGGATGGCTGAAATATCTATAAAACTGAAAATATTGAAAATAATTGTCCCCATCTAGTTAACATATTAATACAAATGTCTCAACATCAAATAGTTTTCCAACTTATGTGGTGTATATTTATAATCTATATTGTATTTATCACATGATTAATTGATTATATTGTATTAACAATAGCTGATTACATTTTCAGCTCAAGATTTGTATTTAATTTTTATTGCTCAGGCTGAGAATGGACAGAGGGACTGCAGGGAAAAGTGTTATAAGGAACCATTGGAAAAAGCAGGCCATTGTGGCAACAGCTCGGACCCCTTTCTCAATAGCTGTCTTAACGAATGTCACTCAGATAAAGACTGCTCTGGTCTGGAAAAGTGCTGCACTCACAAATGTGGAAGAACCTGCCAGCCACCTGAAGGTCTCGAGTCTATTTCAGGTAATATAACTGGATTAGCAGCACAATCTTAATCTAGTTTACCTCATCTACTCTATGTAGTCTTACTCTGCCCTAATCTAGTCTTCCCTTACCTTAGTTACTCTATCCTAGTCACTACTAATCTTTCTACCTTAATGCTTATTGTGAAATGAAATTCATCTATTAGAATGAACAATAACTGTCATATGAATCTACTGGAGTTAGGAGTAAACCTCAGCATTGACATTAATAATACAAACAAAAACTTCCATAAACTAACAAAGATATTGAAGATTCTGCAATTTTTTTTTTTTCTAAACTCCCCTTGACCCACAACGCATTTCAACTGTTAAATAACACATCAAACAATGTTAGACTAGGGGTTTTTGCTCTCCTGACCAGAATCAGTGAAAAAGACAAAAATATTTTTTCAAAAATATTTACCTTGTCACTAACTTTACTATCTGAACTTCATTGAAAGAAATCTGCTACAAAGACTTCCTAATTTCCTAAGGAAACCATAGCAGATCAGAAACCCCAGATAAATATACAAGAACAAGACATAATCTAATCCCAATTCAAGATAACTCATTGTAATAAATGTTAAATGATATTTTCATTTAATCAAGATAAAAAAAGGGGAAACATTCCAAAAATTACAGAGAATTTCTTACTGGTTGTATATAAGTAAGAATTGGTTAGTGATAAGTTAAGTTTTATATTTTATTGAAAACATTTTCTTTCATTGTTCTAGGGCTTCCACCAATTCCTGAGAATGTTACACTCCTCCAATTGTCAGATATGCGAAATGTCCTAGTAGACTGGAAACATATAGGTAATTGTCAGTACATAATAGAACTTCAAGAGGAGTCTGGGCCTTGGGTACCAGCTCATAAAGCTCCTAGGGTTACTCATCCACTTCGAATACCTGTCCGGCCTGGAGTCGAATATGCTGCTAGAGTAGCAGCTGTCAACCAGAATGGCTCCAGGGGTTACTCTCAAC
Organism: Oncopeltus fasciatus; assembly: GCA_000696205.2. NCBI lineage: Eukaryota > Metazoa > Arthropoda > Insecta > Hemiptera > Lygaeidae > Oncopeltus > Oncopeltus fasciatus. The sequence continues at coordinate 924,364 of KZ806975.1, forward strand.
CATCAAATACTATTATTCTACATTTAGGTATGAAACCATTGTTAAATGTAGCTGTCCTAAAGTTTTCAGTTCTTGAAATATCAAAAAACTATTGGCTAATAAAGCTATAATGTAAAGCCCCAAATAATGTTGCAAGTACATAAACAAATGTTAGGTAAATAAAGTTATTGACAGTTATATTGACGTATAATGAAAGAATTAACTTATTTTTATGAAATTACTAAATTAAATTAATTGATTTTTATAGGAAGTTGGAAATTAACAACTCCATCTTCCTGTGAAAAGTAATCAATTATCATTTTGTTCTAGACAGTTACTTCATATCAGAGAGAGAAACATTGATTTTAGTTTATTTTAAAGAAAAATATACCATTGTAATTCACTGGAGAAATCAAAGTCATAACCCCCTTTCAAAAGTTAATGTTATTTGTTTCAAGACATGTAGTACATACTATGCACAAAATTTTTCGGAAGTGGCTGAACTAATTTTGATGAAATTTAGGAAGTAGGCTCTATCAATTTTGAAAATATGCCTTTTTCACATGAGCCTGATCCATTAACCCTCGAAGGATATAAATTTACATCTAAATTTAAAAATTGCTCTAACAATCAAACTCTTAAACCTATTAATCTAGAGTTAGCTCTATTTAAACAAACCTATTTATCTCAACATTTTTTGTTCTTTTAGTTGGTTTTTTTGTTTTGTTATATGTATCTCCAATGGTTATCCTGTAATGAGTTGGTTTTTGTTTAGATGATGGCAGTTTTGGTAGGAAATTTTAAAAATTAAAATGCAATTTTTATTATCCTGTTAATGGTACAAAAATTGTGTCAAGGTCCGATGAGAAATGGTGCTGGTTCAGTATTTTAAAACAATGTTTTGCATGATTGGGCTATAAGAAATTAAATTAAAAGTTGGTGTACACATCATGGCACAAAGCTTGTGTAAAAAAGCCAATTATGTTAATAAAATATTGCCAGAGTTTTTTTTTTTTTTTTTTTTTTTTTTTTTTTTTTTAAAGGATCCAAATGGAATTAGCTGATTTCCATGAATAATACAAAAGTGTGCCAAAGCATACATTTTATTGGGAAATGTGTTACAGGTAATATTTTTCACCAATTTACCTCATATGTAGCTGATAACAGCTTATTGATAAGGTTTTCTTAAATATCCTATAGTTCATTATCAGAAAATAACATAAAATATAGATTAAAATTTCTAAGAAAATATATTTTTTTAGAGTAATTCATAATAATAATAATGTCATAATGAAACAAAACATGATATTTCAAAGATTTGTTATATATTTTTTTTAAATGAATTTTTAACGGTTGCAGCAGTTTAAGTTTATTTTTTTCTTTCAGAATCAACTTCATAATTTTACTTCATAATCAGTCCTGGTTTATAACTTTAGACCTCCACGTTTGAAATTTCACAGCATTAAAGTGTTAACCTGTTGGCAAGTTATAGCCAGACTGCCATTTTTCTTTAAATAAAACATTTAATTATTCAATTTTTTTATGCCATAATGATAAATTTAAACATAAATATTGTTAAGGGATTTTTAATTCTTTGAAATTCATCTTTGATAAAGAAGAAAGAAAGGAGGGTAGTACCTATTCCACATTATTCTTTAGCTAAGATTATTTTTTTTATTTTGATTTTATCGTTATCTGGCATACATTCTAAATTTATTTATAATTCCTAAGAAAATCAGGCAAAAATAGAACTTTTGTTTTGGATGCACTGGTTCCAAGATAATGCAAAGATTTGCGACATTTTTAAACTATCCATTCCTTCATCTACTCCCATCATATCATCAATAGTTATGTCTCCAGAATAAAAAAACTTTTCCTTCTTAAAAAAAAAAAAAAAAATCATTTTCAAAATCATAATACTGGAAAATGCTAGGAGAGCCTACCTACCCTTAGGAACTGATGATGAGAAGAAAAGATTTAGATGATAACAAGTTTTTAGTGAGAAAGCTAACATGTCAATGTTTTCATAAAGAGTGTACTTGCAAGGACCTTATTCAGGTTAAAATGAGTAGGATACAACCTAGCTCAAAATAACCTAAAACAGTTTGATTAGTTTGGAATAAAGAAAAAAAGTAACCTAGTATTATGTTTCACTCAAATCTAGTGTGCACCTTCATTTATTTATTTTATTTTATAACACTTCAATTTAGCCAAGCTGTCTTAAATATAAATATTATTTTTTGTGGTATTTAATCCCTTGTAAATTTTAACAATTTTTAGTGCAAGGAACAGAATAAAAAATCTAACTGTTCCAGCTAGGACACGAACCAATCCTGGCTGGGACAGTTAGATTTTTTATTCTGTTCCCTTGCACTAAAAATTGTCTTAAATATAATTAAATTAATTTCTATTTCAGAGTTTTAGTTTAAATTTATACAATATTTTAATCTTTGGAACATGGTGAGTGGGCTCTTAATCTTATGGGAATATTATTGATGTTACTCAACTTTGAAGATTCCTTGAAGTACTTGTAGTTAATTTTAATTTTTTTCTTTCTTGAATAGCATTAATTTTTATTTTCTTCTAGAGGATGAAGCACCAGCAGCCCCTGAAGGGTTAAACTTCAAGGGGTCATACAAGAATGGAAGTGTTTCGGGGCTGCTGAGTTGGCATCCACCAAACTCAGACCAGTATGTCTTTAAGTATAATGTTCAATGGAGCCAGCGATTCGCCGTTGAAGAAGCTTCTTCCAAAAAAGGTTCACTTGAAGTTCATAAGAAATCTGTACCACATGTAAGCATTTTTTATTAAACTTAGGGATCTAAAATGGGGGAAATTTTCTCTGTTTAATCCTAGATGTGCTACTTCTTAAACTATATATATGGTTGCTGGAAAATCTACAAACCTGTAACTTATTTTAATATATAATCTTAATTTTATCAGGCACCAGATTATAAAACTAATTGGCACTTTTCTATTCTTATTGTTGAGAATTTTTCTTTTCAATGCCTGTGTAATATGGATTACAAAATAACTCCCTTGGGAGGGAATTTCAGAGACAATGTTATACTTGTTTCTTTTGAAATAATCCTTTCCTACAATTTCTATATTTGGAAATAGTCCTAAAGTGTATCCTCAGACTGTTTTCAGTGACAGAAATTGTAGAGAATTATGATGATAATTGTGGTAAAGTAATCCTACATTTCATTATTAATTTGAATTGTACAGGAAGCCAGAAAAAAAATCTCACTACCTCAGCCTGGCTCTCTGTTCAATTCAAATTAAAAATGAATAGTGGGATTACTTTACCAAAATTATCATCATGATTTGAATGTTAGGTAGTGGCCCATTGCCAAACGAGATTCTAATAAATAACTAGCAATTTTAGCTCCTCCGAGTACAAGACGATATATTCGTCATACTTGGTGGTTAGACTCCTAGTGAAGTGAGATGTGGGGAACCAGATATTATCATCTCTCTCAGTGGTGCAGTTGGTAGCGTACTTGCCCGGAACGTAGGAGACACAAGTTCGTTTCCCGGCTGAGGTAGTGAGATTTTTTTTCTCGCTTCCTGTACGATTCCAATGAAATTGTAGAGAATTAGGATAACAGAGAACTTTATGATGTAGAAAAGGATTGTGGAGTGTGTAAAAATTACATATTTCCAAATTTACAAACCCTTCATAGATGTTTCAACTGAATAAGGATTGTAAGCGATAATTGACATTAAAACCACATAATGTGATTAAGCTAAATTACTTTTTACGTCTTTCGTGATATAATGGCTAGATGATTCTCTCTACAATAAATAATTGAAATGGCCTTTTATATTAATCTCAAAGTATCGGTGAAAGAAAAGACAACCCCATATTTATCCTTGATGAGTACCTGTAATCTTGTATTCTAAGGAACAATAAATTAATAAGAATTTCAAAATATCGACTGTTGATAACAAGTATTAGATTATTTTATTTTAAACTATTTTTTTCTTAAATTATATCAGAAATTCATTTATTATGTTGTTTGTAAAGAGAGCAAACACATGCAACTGAGACAGGTACATAAACAAATCTCCAAGAATCCTGCAGGGACTCTGGTAAGCTTCCATCTGGAATGACATCTTCAATTCCCCTTTTCTTAAGAACTTTTACCCTGAAAAAATACTTATAATATTAAAATAAATAAAAAATGAAAAATAAATTAATAATAGATATAAATTAAGAGTATNTTTCTTGTGAGTAACTGTGATTCACTTAATGAGTTTAATATAATAAAGTAAATGATTATCCCAAAACTGAAGCAATAAAAGTGTAAAAAATAAAATAATAATTGTCCATACAAGCATGTATGCTATGAAATAGTTACTTACTATGTCATGAGATCTATGATAGTTAATTCTTTATTGTTCTTTTGTTGTGATACTTCTATAATGTGCCTAAAATGAGAATTATAATTTGGTAATAAGAAAAAAAAATACATTATTTTTTATCCTGCTTAGGAAAAGCTTAAATATGAATATTCTAAATTATATTTATATAGGAGGAGGAGTTAGTCGGGGTTCTGTCAAAGGTTTATTATTAAATAAAAACAAATTGATGAACCAATATGTTTTTATTTTTGCCAATGTTTCAGCCATATATATATATATATTGCTATAAAGCAAACTTTAAAATATGTTTCCTTTATTCCTCAATCCCTTGTATTGGAATTTTTGTTTGATTTTATAATATTTTCTTCAGGAAATAATATTAAACAATAAGTAATATTACTTATATTTAAACCTAAATATTAAATTATTAAACATGTTAGAATCCTACTTATGGTTTGTATTTTGACACATTTATCAAAGTAACAAAGTTTAATCATACTGTTAGTTTCTTCAGGATTTAAGTAAAATTGTAGAAAGGGTAATGGGGAGTGAGTGTGTACATGTGCGTTCCTATGTGCATGTGTTTGTGCATGTACAGATTATCTTATTGTAGTTGTCCATCTCAACTAAGACTTTGATTTTGTCAAATTTTATGTAACATGTAGTTTTATAGATGCCCTGCAATAGCTGGATTCTATCTACTTGATATAATGTCCTCCATAATAGTTGAGATTGTTGAAATTCATAATATGTTATGTATATTATACATTATTTTAAAATAAAACTTTTTGTATTATAAAACATCTAGAAGGCAACATAACCTCCTGTATGTTTATCTGTGTATGTGAGTTATTAAAGTGTTAGTCATGGAGTACTGAGTTCCTATCTCTGAATTATCCCTTCATAAGGCTCATATGTATTATTTAAAATATGGATCATGGTTCATCATACGTGAATAGAGATTGGTCTAACTCATTGTGTTTCTTATGTATTTAGTTCCATAGGAATATGGTGTAATGCACATCCCTGGATTCTATAAGATAAATCATGTATGTAGCTTCCATTTTGTGGTCCTTGGGAATTCTGAATATTTCTCTGTAGCACCCATAAAGTAAGGAATGGTAAACTATATCTTTATATACTGAGTGACTTAGTTTCTCTTCTTGTTTCTTTGTTATTAAGAAGTTCAGTGTATCCACTTTCATAGTGAACTATGAAAGTTATATGTTGTAGGGTGTTAAGGAACTGTTTAGGTACTCTATCCATATGTAGGAATTATGAAAGTATTATCTATATATATGTACCAGTGAAAATTCTTCAGTGCAGCCAAGTTCCTTATGTACAAAGTTTTCCATTCCAAATTTAGAGATGAATCTATATCAGCTGCTAATCAATCTATAATATTTTCTATTGAACAAGAAATATGTTTTCAACAGACTTCACCTAAAATAATTCTTCAACAGTAGGTGAAGATAGAAGGGTTTTTTTTTTTATCTTTAAAGTCTTTGTTACTTACTTTCAAGCTGATGAGAGCTTCTGTGTTCTTGGTCATCTGAATATTTTCAATGAAGTTCTTAGAATTTTTAATACAGTGTTCAGTTTACCAATGTGGAATGCAATTTTCTTTGCCAGGAAGTAGACAAATTTTTCAGTTTGTGATCCCATGAAGCTTATTATTGGTCTCATGAAGTATATTACTTGTAGATAGGTGTATCATCCTATCCTAAAGATATAGGGTCTGATTTAGCCTATTTCTTTAATTATAAAGTACTATTATCCTTTACATGGGTTTTAAAGGATATTCTCTGCTTTATTTCTATTCCTCAATAAACATATTTGTTATTTACTTCTATAGGCTGCTTTTTATAGCTTCGGTCTTGGCATCACAGTTTTGACAGAGGGTAGATAAAATCGGGGTCATTATCTCCCTTCTTCAGCACAATCAACATAAAAGTCTATATTATATGCATCTTCTTTTTTTTTATTAAATAAATCTTTATTTATTACATTCTGTTATATAACATCTTGTAATTTGATAACTCAGAGAAATTACAATAGAAAAAAAATTATAAATAACAATAAAATAAATAAGTGAACATCACTGAGCAAGAAGAAGGGTCCCATCGACGTGGGTCCTAGCTTATTCTAACGATTTTAACAAGAAGCTCAAAATCTAAAGATGCTTTCTCAAAGTCTGGTAGAGAAATCAAGCTATTAAAACCATGGCGGAACTTAACTCCTATACCTTATATCGGTGAATCTAAAAATAAGGTCCTCCAAAAATTTATATACATTTGCCTCTACGCAATTATTAAAATAAAAGAAAAAGACCAAATTCGATAACTGATCTCCTTTTGGTAAAATGTCAGTTGATTTCTTTAATTTTCTTTAATCGGTGGAGGCAGAGGGAGGGTATAGAGGAAAACCAAATTGCAAAAAAAAAAAAGTCAATATCATCATTATTTATCGCGATACAAATCGTTTTTAGAATATTATGAGTGTAAAACAACTCCTTTACTAATCAGTGTAAAATGTAATTTTCAAATATTTATATTCTATAAAACCTTCACGAAAAATATACATTAAAGAAAATATGGTATTTATGAATGTAATTTCGAGAGTTCAGTAAGTCATTTTATTCACGTACGCTTCCACGGTCCTCAGATTTATTTACCAATACTCCTTTCGGGTTCAACCGTGTCTTGGAGTTTTTAGGTGCCAAGCTTTCGCTCATCGTGTGATGGCTTCTTCAGAGCGAATGGAGAAGGAATTCGTGTGATGGGAATTCTCCATTCGGCTCTGAAGAAGCCATCACACGATGTGCGAAAGCTTGGCACCTAAAAACTCAAAGACACGGTTTGAACAAAACGGTAGTTTTGAAGTTCTAAGTTATAGTCAAAAATAAAAATTCAAACACACATAAAAAAACAGCAAATAATTTTACTTAGTTTTTAAAAAAAATCCAGAATTGACTAATTAATAAAATATAAACTAATATAATCGAGCAAATAAGACAATTTTTTTTCATATCTTCTTTCATTTAGTGATCAGAAGACAATTCATGGATAAGTATTTAAAAACAGTGTAGTTATTTCTTATTAGTAGTTAGCAGACAATTTACAAAAAAANCCAAGAATTATATGCATCTAAGTAAATATTTTTAAATAGTTTAGTGATTTTTGTTGAGTCTCCTGGATGATAGTTCAAAAATTATTATTTTATATCTATTTTATCAAAAGTGTTTTTGAAATAAATAAATGCACAAAACTGTTGCCTATTCAGAATTAACTCAGAGGCACATTTATAGTACAAATATAGATGAAAGTTTAATAACTCCTTCTGAATCCTGCTTGTGTTTCTCACAAGATATTGTTTTTTTCTGTTGTTTTTTTTTTTTTCATTTACTCAATAATCCTTTTAGTTGTAATAGACACAACTTATATTCATGGAAAAGTAATACCTTTAAAATTTTTAACATTTGACATAGAACCCTTTTTATAGATTCACAAAAGATTTTGGTATATTTTTAGTTTTAAAAATATAACTAAACATATTTACTTACTGCTTTAAATATAAATCTAGAGGATTTTTTTTTTTTTTTAATTCAGAAGATATTTCATCTATTAGTAGGCCCTTTTATTTTGTAATTCCTAAATTATTGTTTAATGTACCTGATTAAATCATTTTATCTATATTTTCATTTCTAATTAATGGCCCAAACCAAGTTATTGATAAATAAACTAAAGGCTCTTTAACAAACCTAGGATGTAATTGTTAGTTATACTTCTATATAAAGTCAGCTGGTGAAAGTTCTTAATCACAGATGGGGAAATAAATGAAAGATATCCACAACTTCCACTTTTTAAATCATTTATTTTAATGAGATAGGCTTTTAAGGCCTATGCCACATCTTCAGTGCTCCAAGTTGGTCAAGGTGCACTGAAGATAAATCATTTGAACAGTGAAAGTTGTAAACATTTTTCATTTATATCACCATCTTTGTTAATTAGTTTTTAAAAATATTTTGTCGTCATCCAAAACTCTTTAGAATTTTTAACATTCCTCAATGACTTTATCCCTTTATTATATTATAACTTTTTTCTTAAATAAATATTAATAATATTTTCTAAGGTTATTGATGTTTTATTAATAATTGGTGAGATAGTTTACCCCAAAAGAATTACATGCTTAAAAATCCTTTTTTTGGTAGTCATACCAAGGTGCTTTAAATGGTTTATATATGTGTTCATGTGTTTGTGTAAGTGCACTTTCAACATAAAAAAAATCACTTACTTATATATTCTGGAAGTACATGAGTATGGCACACAATTATGGCCTCCACATTCTACAGCTGAAATATAGCGAGGATAGTAACCACGCCCTAGGTCCAGTAGATGATTGTGTCCTGTGCATTCTGCTTGGCCTAATAAACAGCCAAGTCCAGATTTATTGATACTGCTGATCATAGCCACAAGTATAGCAATATTTCCGAATAACCTGTAAGCTCTGAATGATTAAAACCAAATAAATAACAAAAATATATATATTTTCTTAATATAATTTTCTAAGTTAACTATTTAAGTAATTTTTACTCAGTTAATTTAAAAGTCAATTATCCTTTCACCTTCCATCAACAATTTCCATAATAGATGTTCTCTTTAAAAAATTTACTAAAAGTTCTCTTTTCAATTGTTACTAAAAGTGGCTTAAATATGATTATATTGTAATCGAGTCAAATATTGATGAACAGAAGCTAATTTTTGCTTCCTCAAGAAGAAAATATTTCAGTTTTATTGATTGGTAAGACTATAATGAGTAATCTTCTTTTGATCTGATGGATAACTTGTTATCTAACAATTTTTATCTTCCTGTTTACAATAGTCACATATAAATTTTTTTAACGACTGGAGAGCAATGATAGATGTAAGTAAACTGATAAAATTTGCTTAAAGTAGATTACTTTAATAGATGAGGAGTTTCTTCAAAACTTTAGACAATTCAAATAATAATTTTTTGAAAAACGGAAAAAAAATTAATATATTATTAATGTGTCATTACAGCCCTTTAAATGTTCATCATAAAAGACCTTATATATGACCATTTTTGTTTATTTCAATACAAAAAATAATAGAAAGTTATTAAAATAGATTTTATGATGTACAAAACATGGGTAATAATCAAAATTTCATTATTTTCTTAATAATAAAGGTGCTACGGACAATTAGTCATATATGAATGCTTCATCACATGATGTTATCAGTTTCTCAAGAAAATATTCCTTTAATTTAATTTATAATATGTAAGAATTTATCTTATTAAACTATAAATAATTTAAATAAGGT
>KZ806975.1:937821-955038 GCA_000696205.2 Oncopeltus fasciatus
TTTTTTATTCTATTCCCTTGCATTTCTTATATATTAATATAAAATGTTTTAAATATTTCTAAATAGTCAAAAACATATATATTTTGATAAAATAGATGTATATTTACTATATATTTTATTACATAAAATATATTATTGGTAGATAGATTATTCCTAGAAAACTATTTTGGTATTCTTATTTTTAAATTTCTTGTGAAATTATTAACTCTATTTTGGGTTTCATCTAGAATAAATCTATATAAATGCCAATTATAATTTACTCTTCTCAAGAAAAAAAAAAAACTTTTGTTCTACCTGAGTTCCACCTCAACCCACAATATAACAATGTGAGCTATTATACTTTGCCCTTTCATTCATTATCAACACCCACTCTCCCATCCTTATACCCCTTATCACTCATTACTCAATTTATATTGTAAATTGTTTATTTAAAACTTTTAAAATCCTTAGATTTTAGATGCTTTATCTCTTATTTTATATGTATTTTGTATAGGCAAAAACAGCTATGTAGAAAAATGTGTAAAATATTTAAGTATAAATCATATATGTTTATATAAATTATATTGCTCTACTATTGAATATTTTTTTCATTATTTAACATTAAATTCAGGTGAGGTAAATATTTAATTTATATAGATTCATAAATGTATATTTGTGTTATGTTGAATGCTGGTTTTTAATTTTTGAATATGAGGAGATTTCAATCACAAAAAAAATTTTTTTTGTTTTATTTATTTTTAGGGTAAACATTGCTTAAGAATTAAAAGGTTGTACCCAAACTCAACCTATACTTTTTATGTGCAAGCTCAAGTATTATATCGACATGAAAAAATTCCTAGTAGAAAAGCTGTGCTGACTGTGGACACAAAAAGATTTTCTTGTGAGTAACTGTGATTCACTTAATGAGTTTAATATAATAAAGTAAATGATTATCCCAAAACTGAAGCAATAAAAGTGTAAAAAATAAAATAATAATTGTCCATACAAGCATGTATGCTATGAAATAGTTACTTACTATGTCATGAGATCTATGATAGTTAATTCTTTATTGTTCTTTTGTTGTGATACTTCTATAATGTGCCTAAAATGAGAATTATAATTTGGTAATAAGAAAAAAAAATACATTATTTTTTATCCTGCTTAGGAAAAGCTTAAATATGAATATTCTAAATTATATTTATATAGGAGGAGGAGTTAGTCGGGGTTCTGTCAAAGGTTTATTATTAAATAAAAACAAATTGATGAACCAATATGTTTTTATTTTTGCCAATGTTTCAGCCTGATTTTCAGGCTTTCTTCAGGGCTGTGTAATAAACATTAAACAACACAAATGAAAAAAATAATTTCCAGCAAAATAAGTACAAAAACAACCTATTCAATTATGTAATTACAATTATATTTATATATATACATACTAATTGTGGTTATAAATCTATGATAGTAGTAATATTCATAGAAAACTATATCAAAGAATTATACATACCTACGGGGATAACGAAGAGAGGGAGTCACGAATTGAGTGTTCTAACCCATGGTTGCTGGGGGTAACTAAATGAAGTTAAGGAAAAGGACTAATAGGAGTAGGAGTGAGGAGAGGGGGGGGGGCAGAAGATAAGTGGGTGAATTTAGAACATTTAAGAATATTATTAGAATATTTTGAGAACTTTTAGTGATGGCTATGAAAAGAAACTGAAAAAGGTCACATAATTCCAGTATTAGCAGTAACATAAATGCAATTCTTAAAAAAAGGATCACAAACATTGGATCACATTTCTGTCTAATGTGTGATCCTAGGCAAAATGCAGGCATGCAGTGAATGATTTTCTGGGTCAACTTTTTCCAGAATGATGATAAAGTCATTGTTAGGTTATCTTGTTTATCAATTTTTATACTATGATTGTTCCAAAAATGCTTCCTTTCTTACCTTTTGATTACTCATTATGCGTTTTCTGCCTAACTATCTTAATTAAAATAAAATTATGGGATTAAATTGTGTATATACTGTACTGCTATTTTAGTAATGATTATTTTTCTAAAGGTTGTGATATGTCAGATTTTTTATACTTATTGTAATTACTCATATCGTGCCTTTTAATAGAAAGTACTATTTTCTTTTTAGCAATATCTAAGAGGGGTGTGAAGCAGCGGCCAAAGCACTTTCATGTGTATCATAAAGTGATCCAAACTAAGGAGGGTGAAAACATGAAAATATCATGGACTGTTAGAGACAATATGAAATATGCCATTTCTTGGGAGACAGACTGCGATTCCAAGTCTATATCTGTTGTCACCTCTGTAAGTAAGATATGGGTGTATATATATATATATCTCTGAGCTAAATGTTTATAACTCAGTTTTTAAAATTAATAANCCATATATACAGTAAATAATAACAGGAGGGACAAAGAGTGTAATAAACACATAAAAAGAAAAATTACAAAAAGCTTCACTTCTCACTCACATACATCATACATTGTACACAGTGTTTCATTTTCTATGTATATATTATATATACATACATACATAAGAGTAGATACAAAAGAGTATTCATTTATAATAAAAGGAATTTTATTGTTTCTTAAAAATATATTTCATTTTAAATTATTCAACCTAACTGGTATACCATATATCAATAAGAATATTAAAGTTACAAGTATAGTGAAATTGTATTCTCTATATGATATTTAATGATTCTAATATTTAACTTTTGCAGTTGTTGTTTAACAGTATTGTTGTCATTTATTTATGTACACTTGTCAATTTGTCACTCTACTCAATTGAGTAATGTTATCACTTGTATTTTATCTGTATTTTTGAGTAAAAAAAAAAGTATTTTTGTTCTCTCTTGTTTCACTTGTCACTGAGAGTAAGAATTATTAAAATAATAAATGAGTTTGTATATATTAATTTTGTCAATTTTTTTTTCAGGGCTCCAATTATATAATCCCTGATATAAAAAAGGGATGCACCTATCAGGTGTACATAAGGGAAAAGAGTGACTGCAAAAAAAGAAGGAAACTTGGAAAATTAACTTTTAAAGTCCCTTAATTATACATATAATGTTTTGTATTTTTTTTTTGTATAAAAGAAACACATTCCTTTATTTATTGTATATATAGAACTAAAATAAAACTGTTTTTGTTATTTATTGTGGAATATTATACTTTATTATAGGTAGAAACTTCCAGAACTCTCTTTTTTAAGATTTAGAAAAAATACATAAAATATTTTGTATCCTCAAGTTTTAAAAGAATTTAATGAATGAAAAGAAAAAAAAACTTAAGGGAAGTTATATTAAGTATTTTTACATGAGTTAAACTTAGGTAGTATTCTACGGATTAGTAAGTAGTTCTTAATGTTGAGGACCCATAGCTATGTCTTGGAAAGGGAGGGGTGCCTGGAAAATCTTAAGCTTTTTAGGCTTTTAGTTTCATTAAATAATGATTATAGAAATAAAACTATTGTATTTGATTGAGCAGTTTCAATACCATAGCTATTCAAAAATTTAGCATATGCGAAAACTTCTGAGCATTGCTCTGAAATGTATAAATAGTATTTTAAAGTATGCGTTATATTTTCAATAAAATTTGCCTTGATGCCAAAAAGACCCATAATTGAAATTTCATATAGAATCATATTATGCTAAAGAAACTTTAAAAAAAAATACTGCACCAGCAACTTATTATTCAAAGAGTGAAGTTCATTGAGAAATATGTTTTCGATTTAGTATTTTAAAAAATCTTACCTAGGGTCCTAAATAGAATTTTGTTTATGACCTCCAATTAATTCAAAGGATGTGTCTATGTGTGAATATCATTAAAAACATGTTTAGTATTTCCCACCATTTACCTCATATTGCTTCAATAATTTTGGTAAACTTTTTACAAACTTTTTGCAGTATTTCTTTTAGAAAGCAAAAAATGCAAGTTAATATAAGTTATAAATATGTATAAAATAAGAAATTGGGGATTAATTTGGGGCAGTTTTCTTCTGATTTTCATTGCTTTAGGCCTTGAAATGTAAAACATCAAACTTTGAGGGGACCAAACCTTTTTTATTTTTCACGTTGATTACGATAGTTTATTTTCCATTAAAAAAATTAAGTAAAAGAACAGTATTAGCATTATTTTGATTATGTTTCCTTTGCAATAATCTTAATTTATATTTTTTTTTTAAATTTAAGGCAGTATAATTAGTATGAGCAAAGGTTCTCCTTCCTAGAACTTATAAACTCTCATAATTCTTCATTTTTACTGTTGTAAAACTTTCACAACCCAGGGAATGGGTCATGATCCCAGGGATTGTTGTTTGGCTTCTCTTCTCTATTCTTGTTTTTTATAAGGGAAAAAAAAAGGAATATGTTGAATACCATCTGCTAAGTTGAGTGCCATAAAACTACAAACAACAACAAATTATTTTATAAAGCTAAAAATCTTCACATTTCTTTAGAATTTGTCTCGTCATAAATATTATCTGATTAAATAGTTTCCAAAATTAAGAGGTTCTAAGACACAATTTCTCTGTTTTTTAAAAATAACGTTAACTGGATTGTGCTTTAAATTTATATGCACAAATTTAAAATGTAGACATTTCACTTCACAGGATTCAAAGGAAATAATAATTTTAATAAAAGAATAGAATTTTTTTCAAGTAAAATGTGAGTCAATCATGGATGATGTGTTTTGGGAGGACAGTTTTTATTTGCTTTTTGTTAGTGTCATTTTAAGATTGTTGATTCTATGGCAAATGAAATTTTTGGTTTGGCTAATGTATGAACCTCAGCAGTTAGGAGTGGAACAAGGAATTCTGTTAAAGACATTGGTTCTATTAGAGAGGGGGATGGGGTCTTTGAGGTAAGTGTAAATAAATTTAAGTTTGTTATTAGTTGAAAAAGCGAGCTACAGATTAGGGAAAAGGTTTCCACTGAACCCTATGAAGCAAATGCCTATCATCGGAAACTGTACACATAAATTTACAGCATAATCCAGTTCACAAAAAACTGACAGAGAACAAATTTCTTCAGCTAATTGAACCATTTTCAAGATTTTGGAAAACAATAAGTCCTCCTCCTATATCAACCCATCCAACTGTCTTCTACATCCTCAGGCTACTTATTCAAAATAATGCCCTCAAAATTTTTCCAGTTATTGTCCCTTAAATTCAGGTTGCTCTCCCCTTATGCCTACCACTGCACATCTCCCCTCATTTCACCACCTTTAGTTTTACAATTTATAATTTTTACCTCTCAGTCTTCCACAAATTGTCTCAGTTCCAGGTGACAACACCTCCCCTCTCACCTTCATGATAGGTAGGTGTGGTGAACTTCCTACACATATTGTTATTGTTTTTGTACGCGTTTCATATCCCATTACTTTTAGTCACATTAAGTTTATGTAATTAGAAAAATAATTTTTTTTCTTCCTCATGTCATTGTACTTCAATAGCTTTATTCATGGTTTACAATGTAAGTTAAATGTCGGCGGATAATAAAAAATATTATTTTAAAAATTATATATTTTGACAAACCTTGACTAAACCCAAACGAATTTNTGATGTCAATATGACACAGTCCAGCCTATTACATTTTTCTGTCGTCTTTTTCATCCCATATTCTGCTCTTTATCGCCCTCAACATTTTTTTTTTTTTTTTTTTTTAGTGTTTATCTAGAAATTCTATCCTGCATAGCCATCAGCTGGCGGGGAAATATAAAGCTTTACTCATTACTTTCTATTTAATAACAAAAGCATGAAAAATAAATAAATAAATGAAATTTATTATCACAGACACTAATGCACCAAGGGCTCATGTGAATTTGTATTGAAACAGATAAAAAGAGGTTTCACGTTTTCCTTTACTTTCCAAAGGCACTGTTAAATCTTGACAATAAATAACTGTACACCATCATCCAGCTTTGGTAGTCTTCAAGGGCGTTCTGAGGAGAAGGGCCTCTTCAGGTAGAGTTATGAAAAATGGCTAGCCAATGGGCCATTAATTAGGGAAGGTGAAAATTGTATAAAGATAGGCGTGAGAGACAATTTGTGGAGGACTGTGGTCAGAAGAAATATCATTCTAGAATATTGAGCAGTGACGAAGAAATTTAGGATATCAGGAATATGTTTAACATCAATGGGCTAGTATGTGAAAGAGAAATGACTTTAAATGGAGGGATTGTGAGAGAAAATAGCATTATGCAGAGCGTGATGTGTTTTGTAATATAATCTCCACTGTAGAGGAAATGTGATCTACAGATTTGCTGTTTTCTTTGATCTGGATTGATAATATGGTTTTATTGGGTGGGCAATGCAGAGCAGAGAGGATAACAGGAGAAATGGAAATACGCATAGACAAAGAGGTGGATTAAGAAAGTCTGCTGGAGTATAAGGTAATTCAAGTAAGGTAAGTGCCAATGAGGATCGTAGTTCCACAGTGAGCTCATCTGTCTGGATAGTCAGCTCGGTAAGTAGTGTACACAGATATGTTGAGTTTTATTTTATGTTAGTTGTGTTTTAGTAAGTATATATCTTTGTTTTCTAGAGTCAGTTTGAGTTCCTTTATATGTGTTTGAATGATGTTACCATCCCAAAAGAAATTAGGAAAGACAAAAGACGACAAGAGAAATGATCCCGAAGAGAAAGGTTTCATTTTAAGATAGATGTGGAAGTCATTCAAGATACTGCTGCATTTAAAAGGTTTAAAGGAGGAGGGCACAGAGTTTAGAGGAAAAGGACATGAGCATGGTTTGGAGGACACTGAAAGTCGATGGCGGAGGGACATGAGAGATTGCATATCGCTCCATTCTGGAAGGTTTTCTAGAAAGAGAAAGAGGTTATTTTAGCTTCCATTGTTCCTGGGCTAAGCTGGTTGTCGGGGAATAATAAAATCCTGGTTCAACTTCTCTGGAAGAAGGAGATGAAGGTCTTCGAACTAGTGGCATTGCGTCTGTTTTCATTTTGACTGGGTCCTCTGTTTCAAACCTTTATAGACCTTTCAGCCTTTATAATTGTAGGGGTGATTTTGCTGACAAAATATACAGACAATAGGTAAGACTTGTGGCAGTCCACTCTGAGATGTGTCCCTCCACACTTGACACATCCAGCCCCATATTCACTTTTACTCTCTTTGCTTTCTTCTGTTTATTATTATTCAGGTTAGGTTTATCATTTACTCATATTTATGTCTTTTTTTCTTACAAGTGAAATGAGCTTAATTTAGACTGGTAAATAAAATTTATTTTATAATTTTCATAAAAATTTATTTATTTTCTTGATGTTTTCTTTTTCAAATTTCAACAATTTTTGTACTGTTGAGTGTAAATGTCAGGTAAGGTTTTCAGATTATGCCTAAACAAATTTTTTACAGATGTATAATAACCAAAAAATTGTTTATGAGTACAGGTTTTCTTGGTTTATGCTTTGTAATATTTTGTATATATATATATAGATATACAGCAATCAAGAACAGGTGGGATAGAGAGTGCAGTGCACACACGCAAGAAGAAAATATCACAAGGAGCAAAATTTTTAGGGACCTTTCGCCCTTTGTCAGTGAGAAGTGTGAGAGATCCCAAAAATTTTGCACCTTGTGATATTTTTTTTGTGTGTGTGCACTGCACTCCTCTCTATCACACCTGTTCTTGATTGTTACATATCGCAGCCGCGAATGTTTCATTACCTATATATACTCTTCTCTCTCTCTCTCTCTCTCTCTCTCTCTCTCTCTCTCTCTCTCTCTCTTTCNCTCCCCTCTCACCTTCATGATAGGTAGGTGTGGTGAACTTCCTACACATATTGTTATTGTTTTTGTACGCGTTTCATATCCCATTACTTTTAGTCACATTAAGTTTATGTAATTAGAAAAATAATTTTTTTTCTTCCTCATGTCATTGTACTTCAATAGCTTTATTCATGGTTTACAATGTAAGTTAAATGTCGGCGGATAATAAAAAATATTATTTTAAAAATTATATATTTTGACAAACCTTGACTAAACCCAAACGAATTTTCTACTAGTAAATTATTATTTATTTTAGCTTTATTAAATATAAAGCTTTACTCATTACTTTCTATTTAATAACAAAAGCATGAAAAATAAATAAATAAATGAAATTTATTATCACAGACACTAATGCACCAAGGGCTCATGTGAATTTGTATTGAAACAGATAAAAAGAGGTTTCACGTTTTCCTTTACTTTCCAAAGGCACTGTTAAATCTTGACAATAAATAACTGTACACCATCATCCAGCTTTGGTAGTCTTCAAGGGCGTTCTGAGGAGAAGGGCCTCTTCAGGTAGAGTTATGAAAAATGGCTAGCCAATGGGCCATTAATTAGGGAAGGTGAAAATTGTATAAAGATAGGCGTGAGAGACAATTTGTGGAGGACTGTGGTCAGAAGAAATATCATTCTAGAATATTGAGCAGTGACGAAGAAATTTAGGATATCAGGAATATGTTTAACATCAATGGGCTAGTATGTGAAAGAGAAATGACTTTAAATGGAGGGATTGTGAGAGAAAATAGCATTATGCAGAGCGTGATGTGTTTTGTAATATAATCTCCACTGTAGAGGAAATGTGATCTACAGATTTGCTGTTTTCTTTGATCTGGATTGATAATATGGTTTTATTGGGTGGGCAATGCAGAGCAGAGAGGATAACAGGAGAAATGGAAATACGCATAGACAAAGAGGTGGATTAAGAAAGTCTGCTGGAGTATAAGGTAATTCAAGTAAGGTAAGTGCCAATGAGGATCGTAGTTCCACAGTGAGCTCATCTGTCTGGATAGTCAGCTCGGTAAGTAGTGTACACAGATATGTTGAGTTTTATTTTATGTTAGTTGTGTTTTAGTAAGTATATATCTTTGTTTTCTAGAGTCAGTTTGAGTTCCTTTATATGTGTTTGAATGATGTTACCATCCCAAAAGAAATTAGGAAAGACAAAAGACGACAAGAGAAATGATCCCGAAGAGAAAGGTTTCATTTTAAGATAGATGTGGAAGTCATTCAAGATACTGCTGCATTTAAAAGGTTTAAAGGAGGAGGGCACAGAGTTTAGAGGAAAAGGACATGAGCATGGTTTGGAGGACACTGAAAGTCGATGGCGGAGGGACATGAGAGATTGCATATCGCTCCATTCTGGAAGGTTTTCTAGAAAGAGAAAGAGGTTATTTTAGCTTCCATTGTTCCTGGGCTAAGCTGGTTGTCGGGGAATAATAAAATCCTGGTTCAACTTCTCTGGAAGAAGGAGATGAAGGTCTTCGAACTAGTGGCATTGCGTCTGTTTTCATTTTGACTGGGTCCTCTGTTTCAAACCTTTATAGACCTTTCAGCCTTTATAATTGTAGGGGTGATTTTGCTGACAAAATATACAGACAATAGGTAAGACTTGTGGCAGTCCACTCTGAGATGTGTCCCTCCACACTTGACACATCCAGCCCCATATTCACTTTTACTCTCTTTGCTTTCTTCTGTTTATTATTATTCAGGTTAGGTTTATCATTTACTCATATTTATGTCTTTTTTTCTTACAAGTGAAATGAGCTTAATTTAGACTGGTAAATAAAATTTATTTTATAATTTTCATAAAAATTTATTTATTTTCTTGAATGATTATAAAATATTTTTTAAAATTATATTTCATATTATTTAAAAAGTTAATATTATGTACTTATTACTATTAAAAAATTGAATCTTAAGTCCTTTTCTTAAAATGACAGCTTGAAAAAGATTAAATTCATAATACTAATGTCAATCTAAAATTAATCTTTTCAAAATAAATAATAAAATTTGAAGGAATTTAAACATTAATAAAAGAAAAATGCTTGTCTCCAACTCCATGACAAAATTGTGGCAAACCTGTTTATAGTTATTATTTATGATGGCAAAACTGTGATAGTTTTCTTCCTCAGGAGCTCTAAGTTTGGATTGCTTAAGCCATTTAGTATCAGGGTATTTTTTACTGAAGTCTACTTCTGGCAAAATTTAATTTAGAAATAGTTAAGTTAAGAATGTAAAGAATGATATTCAAGTGAGTGATAATTTGAACAAAAAATTATACTTTAAATACTGAAAAAAGTAATGCACAGGAATACAAGTGTAGAATTATACATAACATAATATTATTTCTCTTCCATACATTCTTTCCTCTTAACCTGAAAAGAAATATTTAATATTACCATTAATTAAAGAATTTGAATTTCATTATTGACAGCTTAGATAATATTCTTATTAGAAAAAATAAGTATCACATGCTAACTTAAAAATTCTAAAGTTGTAGTGTTTAATCCAGGCAAAAATCATTTTTTAAATTAAATCGGATCTAAAATTAAATATCAATAATGGCTCAGGTTTATGACAGACTCCCTTTCATAAATAGAAATTTCTTTATACATTGTTGGAAAAGAAAAGAAAACAAAATTTTTAAATGATATTATGCATCTTGGAATAAATAATATTAAATATAAGCAAATAGAATTATATATGTGGGTATATATATATATAGATATACAGCAATCAAGAACAGGTGGGATAGAGAGTGCAGTGCACACACGCAAGAAGAAAATATCACAAGGAGCAAAATTTTTAGGGACCTTTCGCCCTTTGTCAGTGAGAAGTGTGAGAGATCCCAAAAATTTTGCACCTTGTGATATTTTTTTTGTGTGTGTGCACTGCACTCCTCTCTATCACACCTGTTCTTGATTGTTACATATCGCAGCCGCGAATGTTTCATTACCTATATATACTCTTCTCTCTCTCTCTCTCTCTCTCTCTCTCTCTCTCTCTCTCTCTCTCTCTTTCNAGTATTTTTACATGAGTTAAACTTAGGTAGTATTCTACGGATTAGTAAGTAGTTCTTAATGTTGAGGACCCATAGCTATGTCTTGGAAAGGGAGGGGTGCCTGGAAAATCTTAAGCTTTTTAGGCTTTTAGTTTCATTAAATAATGATTATAGAAATAAAACTATTGTATTTGATTGAGCAGTTTCAATACCATAGCTATTCAAAAATTTAGCATATGCGAAAACTTCTGAGCATTGCTCTGAAATGTATAAATAGTATTTTAAAGTATGCGTTATATTTTCAATAAAATTTGCCTTGATGCCAAAAAGACCCATAATTGAAATTTCATATAGAATCATATTATGCTAAAGAAACTTTAAAAAAAAATACTGCACCAGCAACTTATTATTCAAAGAGTGAAGTTCATTGAGAAATATGTTTTCGATTTAGTATTTTAAAAAATCTTACCTAGGGTCCTAAATAGAATTTTGTTTATGACCTCCAATTAATTCAAAGGATGTGTCTATGTGTGAATATCATTAAAAACATGTTTAGTATTTCCCACCATTTACCTCATATTGCTTCAATAATTTTGGTAAACTTTTTACAAACTTTTTGCAGTATTTCTTTTAGAAAGCAAAAAATGCAAGTTAATATAAGTTATAAATATGTATAAAATAAGAAATTGGGGATTAATTTGGGGCAGTTTTCTTCTGATTTTCATTGCTTTAGGCCTTGAAATGTAAAACATCAAACTTTGAGGGGACCAAACCTTTTTTATTTTTCACGTTGATTACGATAGTTTATTTTCCATTAAAAAAATTAAGTAAAAGAACAGTATTAGCATTATTTTGATTATGTTTCCTTTGCAATAATCTTAATTTATATTTTTTTTTTAAATTTAAGGCAGTATAATTAGTATGAGCAAAGGTTCTCCTTCCTAGAACTTATAAACTCTCATAATTCTTCATTTTTACTGTTGTAAAACTTTCACAACCCAGGGAATGGGTCATGATCCCAGGGATTGTTGTTTGGCTTCTCTTCTCTATTCTTGTTTTTTATAAGGGAAAAAAAAAGGAATATGTTGAATACCATCTGCTAAGTTGAGTGCCATAAAACTACAAACAACAACAAATTATTTTATAAAGCTAAAAATCTTCACATTTCTTTAGAATTTGTCTCGTCATAAATATTATCTGATTAAATAGTTTCCAAAATTAAGAGGTTCTAAGACACAATTTCTCTGTTTTTTAAAAATAACGTTAACTGGATTGTGCTTTAAATTTATATGCACAAATTTAAAATGTAGACATTTCACTTCACAGGATTCAAAGGAAATAATAATTTTAATAAAAGAATAGAATTTTTTTCAAGTAAAATGTGAGTCAATCATGGATGATGTGTTTTGGGAGGACAGTTTTTATTTGCTTTTTGTTAGTGTCATTTTAAGATTGTTGATTCTATGGCAAATGAAATTTTTGGTTTGGCTAATGTATGAACCTCAGCAGTTAGGAGTGGAACAAGGAATTCTGTTAAAGACATTGGTTCTATTAGAGAGGGGGATGGGGTCTTTGAGGTAAGTGTAAATAAATTTAAGTTTGTTATTAGTTGAAAAAGCGAGCTACAGATTAGGGAAAAGGTTTCCACTGAACCCTATGAAGCAAATGCCTATCATCGGAAACTGTACACATAAATTTACAGCATAATCCAGTTCACAAAAAACTGACAGAGAACAAATTTCTTCAGCTAATTGAACCATTTTCAAGATTTTGGAAAACAATAAGTCCTCCTCCTATATCAACCCATCCAACTGTCTTCTACATCCTCAGGCTACTTATTCAAAATAATGCCCTCAAAATTTTTCCAGTTATTGTCCCTTAAATTCAGGTTGCTCTCCCCTTATGCCTACCACTGCACATCTCCCCTCATTTCACCACCTTTAGTTTTACAATTTATAATTTTTACCTCTCAGTCTTCCACAAATTGTCTCAGTTCCAGGTGACAACACCTCCCCTCTCACCTTCATGATAGGTAGGTGTGGTGAACTTCCTACACATATTGTTATTGTTTTTGTACGCGTTTCATATCCCATTACTTTTAGTCACATTAAGTTTATGTAATTAGAAAAATAATTTTTTTTCTTCCTCATGTCATTGTACTTCAATAGCTTTATTCATGGTTTACAATGTAAGTTAAATGTCGGCGGATAATAAAAAATATTATTTTAAAAATTATATATTTTGACAAACCTTGACTAAACCCAAACGAATTTTCTACTAGTAAATTATTATTTATTTTAGCTTTATTAAATATAAAGCTTTACTCATTACTTTCTATTTAATAACAAAAGCATGAAAAATAAATAAATAAATGAAATTTATTATCACAGACACTAATGCACCAAGGGCTCATGTGAATTTGTATTGAAACAGATAAAAAGAGGTTTCACGTTTTCCTTTACTTTCCAAAGGCACTGTTAAATCTTGACAATAAATAACTGTACACCATCATCCAGCTTTGGTAGTCTTCAAGGGCGTTCTGAGGAGAAGGGCCTCTTCAGGTAGAGTTATGAAAAATGGCTAGCCAATGGGCCATTAATTAGGGAAGGTGAAAATTGTATAAAGATAGGCGTGAGAGACAATTTGTGGAGGACTGTGGTCAGAAGAAATATCATTCTAGAATATTGAGCAGTGACGAAGAAATTTAGGATATCAGGAATATGTTTAACATCAATGGGCTAGTATGTGAAAGAGAAATGACTTTAAATGGAGGGATTGTGAGAGAAAATAGCATTATGCAGAGCGTGATGTGTTTTGTAATATAATCTCCACTGTAGAGGAAATGTGATCTACAGATTTGCTGTTTTCTTTGATCTGGATTGATAATATGGTTTTATTGGGTGGGCAATGCAGAGCAGAGAGGATAACAGGAGAAATGGAAATACGCATAGACAAAGAGGTGGATTAAGAAAGTCTGCTGGAGTATAAGGTAATTCAAGTAAGGTAAGTGCCAATGAGGATCGTAGTTCCACAGTGAGCTCATCTGTCTGGATAGTCAGCTCGGTAAGTAGTGTACACAGATATGTTGAGTTTTATTTTATGTTAGTTGTGTTTTAGTAAGTATATATCTTTGTTTTCTAGAGTCAGTTTGAGTTCCTTTATATGTGTTTGAATGATGTTACCATCCCAAAAGAAATTAGGAAAGACAAAAGACGACAAGAGAAATGATCCCGAAGAGAAAGGTTTCATTTTAAGATAGATGTGGAAGTCATTCAAGATACTGCTGCATTTAAAAGGTTTAAAGGAGGAGGGCACAGAGTTTAGAGGAAAAGGACATGAGCATGGTTTGGAGGACACTGAAAGTCGATGGCGGAGGGACATGAGAGATTGCATATCGCTCCATTCTGGAAGGTTTTCTAGAAAGAGAAAGAGGTTATTTTAGCTTCCATTGTTCCTGGGCTAAGCTGGTTGTCGGGGAATAATAAAATCCTGGTTCAACTTCTCTGGAAGAAGGAGATGAAGGTCTTCGAACTAGTGGCATTGCGTCTGTTTTCATTTTGACTGGGTCCTCTGTTTCAAACCTTTATAGACCTTTCAGCCTTTATAATTGTAGGGGTGATTTTGCTGACAAAATATACAGACAATAGGTAAGACTTGTGGCAGTCCACTCTGAGATGTGTCCCTCCACACTTGACACATCCAGCCCCATATTCACTTTTACTCTCTTTGCTTTCTTCTGTTTATTATTATTCAGGTTAGGTTTATCATTTACTCATATTTATGTCTTTTTTTCTTACAAGTGAAATGAGCTTAATTTAGACTGGTAAATAAAATTTATTTTATAATTTTCATAAAAATTTATTTATTTTCTTGAATGATTATAAAATATTTTTTAAAATTATATTTCATATTATTTAAAAAGTTAATATTATGTACTTATTACTATTAAAAAATTGAATCTTAAGTCCTTTTCTTAAAATGACAGCTTGAAAAAGATTAAATTCATAATACTAATGTCAATCTAAAATTAATCTTTTCAAAATAAATAATAAAATTTGAAGGAATTTAAACATTAATAAAAGAAAAATGCTTGTCTCCAACTCCATGACAAAATTGTGGCAAACCTGTTTATAGTTATTATTTATGATGGCAAAACTGTGATAGTTTTCTTCCTCAGGAGCTCTAAGTTTGGATTGCTTAAGCCATTTAGTATCAGGGTATTTTTTACTGAAGTCTACTTCTGGCAAAATTTAATTTAGAAATAGTTAAGTTAAGAATGTAAAGAATGATATTCAAGTGAGTGATAATTTGAACAAAAAATTATACTTTAAATACTGAAAAAAGTAATGCACAGGAATACAAGTGTAGAATTATACATAACATAATATTATTTCTCTTCCATACATTCTTTCCTCTTAACCTGAAAAGAAATATTTAATATTACCATTAATTAAAGAATTTGAATTTCATTATTGACAGCTTAGATAATATTCTTATTAGAAAAAATAAGTATCACATGCTAACTTAAAAATTCTAAAGTTGTAGTGTTTAATCCAGGCAAAAATCATTTTTTAAATTAAATCGGATCTAAAATTAAATATCAATAATGGCTCAGGTTTATGACAGACTCCCTTTCATAAATAGAAATTTCTTTATACATTGTTGGAAAAGAAAAGAAAACAAAATTTTTAAATGATATTATGCATCTTGGAATAAATAATATTAAATATAAGCAAATAGAATTATATATGTGGGTATATATATATATAATCTTAAATATGTCAGTTATGAGACTTGATAAAAATATTATAAATTAAGAGATCTTCCTATTGCAAAATATATAATCTTCAGTATTGCATAATAATATATTTTTCAATAGGAAGATCTCTTAATTCATAATATTTTTTATCGAGTCTTATAACTGCCATATATTTAAGATTATTATTTAAGGAGTTTGCAATATTTATATAACAATATTATATTATTTTTTATTTTTGTATTGCTTTTCTAACCACTTAAAGCTACTTCTAAAAAGAGCTGTCGATTGGTGGAGTGTTACCATTAATTTATTTAAAACACTGGGTCGCTGGGAGATCGGCTGAGGCTATTTTGTTGTTGTGTGGAGTGTGATTGGTCTAACTGCCAAGCTTCCTCCTTAGACTCGACCAAGACTATTTATCTTAGAGCACCACCCTCCTTAGACAAGTCAGTTTACAATATCTTCCGATTGGTCCATTGCCACACATCATTCTTTCCCCTCTGCACACACAGCAAGGTAAGGCATTTCAGTGTTTATATACTCATAAACAACATTTTATTCATGTGTTTTTTCTATAAAATTGGTATTAATATTTCTGACTAAATATTAATGAATGTTTTAGTTAAGAAATGTTATTAATAATTTAACATTTAATTTAATATAAAATTAGTTTCTCATATCTTTTTTTATTTGAATGAAAATAATAGCTCTTAAACACTGTAGAACAGAACTCATTAGCTAATAGCCCAATTTTTCATGCTTAAAGTTCTAATATAAAATATATAATTAAATCACCTATTCGAGTATAATAAAAATATTTCACAATAGTTAACAAGTATATTATGAAGTTAGGCATGCAATAGAAATTAAATATGTTTGTTTATGATGTGGTATGGATTGACTTTCAATAATTTTAACAATTTTAGAATAAAACAGGCAATGAAAATTGCATTAGCCAAATCACAAAAAACAAAAAAAAAAAAAAAAAATATCCAATTCAGTTGAGATAAATGTTGGGAAGCAAATTTTTTACTTGAACTATATGTTTTAAGAAGCATATACTATTCTGAGGTTAAGAAATTCTCAACTTTTACACTTCGATTCCTAACAATTTAAAAGAAAAATTGTGCAATTTTACAAAAACTAAAATGAAATTGTTTATTATTAATCATGTTTCCTAAGAAATTCATGGATAATCTTGTGAACCAAAATTTAGCAGTAAAGAATTTTAATTCTGTTTAGTGGACAAGAATTAAACATTCACTAGGAGAAATGCTATTTAGATTTTGAAAATTCTCTATTTTTGAGAATGAAAGTTCCTATTTCTAGATCTCTTGACTTAGCCCAAAATGTATTCTTAATTTTATATTGTTGGACAAAATTTTTATTATAAATTGACCATTTTATTTATTGAACCCATAAAATATGTAAAAGTGTAGTATATAAATATTAGTGTGTATCAGTTTGTAATTTTCTTTCAATAATTTTAGTACCATAAAAATTCATGTATTTGATCAAATGTTTGGAAATTATAAATAAAAAGATATTTAATAAAACCATATTAGGCATTTTTTTTTTCTAAACCAATATTTTTGCTTTTTTCACCTGTAAGTGAAAATTATTTTTGCAGAATTTATGCTTAGACCCATAGAAATAGATCATAATAATAATAATATAAAAATA
>KZ806975.1:955329-983129 GCA_000696205.2 Oncopeltus fasciatus
TATTAAAATAAATATAGAATATTAATCTGATCTGGACTATTCCTACATTTTAAATTATTTGCTAAAATTAACTGCCCCTAGTCAAGAGGTGAGGACAGCTTGCTTCACTATTTATGCTTTAAAACCAGTTATTGTGAAATTTCTCATTCTAATTTTCTCATGTTAATGAATAATACTTAGCTTCATTAACATAAATTATAACTTCAATTAATAAAGCAAAAATGTTAACAAAAGAAACAAATTAATTAATAATGTTAATTTAAACACTCAAAAATTAACTATGTATTATTTACAAACAATGTTTAAATCATCTGTTTTTTCATTACAATTTTCCGGAAACTATCAATAATAATAACTTCTGTTTTTCCTTCTTATTTCATACTCCCTCATCTTATCACATTGCTTCTTACTCTTCTATCCTATAAATATCAGCATATTCTCATTTCTTTCTGACTTGGAAACCTTTATTACTCTTCTTTACTTTACTTATTACTTTTCTTTTATAAACATTTTTCCCTTTTGTTCCTTCTCTTTCATTATTCCTTAATAAATCTTTCCTAACATATTGAATCCAGGTTTTAGCTGTTTTAATAGTCATAATATATTTGAATATCTATTGCTTTAAATTCATTTTCTATGAGTACAAAAAAAAAAAAAAAATCTGATTTTTCAATTTTTTTTTCTTATAATTTCAATGTTGGGTTAGATACAATTTCTTCTTATATTTCAGAATTCTTATTTGACAGAATATTTACAGTATAATTCTTCTTTTCAATACTTCTAATTTAACTTAAAATGCATTACTAGAAATCCACTTGTATGTAGACATTCTGGTTTGATTGCTGCCTTAGAGTGCCGTATTTTCAAGTTTGTAAGTAAACACTTCCTATTGCATATATTCCTGGTTATATTATATACTCTTTATATGGAATTCTTAATTTATTTTTATTTTCATTATTAAAGAAATATTTTTGTAAGAATTATATGTTGAATGTCTTACAGGTAGGATGAAGTGTCATCTTCTACTACTTGCATTACTGCTGAGCTCTGCTATGATATCCGAGTGTGCAAGGGGAGGAGGTGGTAGAATGGGTGGGAAGGGGAGAGGAGGAAGGCGTGGACAGTATGGCTCCAGGATGCCCATTTTAATCCGGCATCGCAACCCTGCCAGTGCCAGTTACTATGAGCATAAAGATGTAAGATTTAATGCCATGTGCAAATTAGTGTTGGATGAAATATCATTAAAAGTGACTATTGTTCATCATCAAGAAATAGTTTAAATTCACAGACAAGATAATAGAAAATTTAAGTAAAAATACTGAAAATAATTCACTAAATTATTTGTAAAGCATATGTGATAATACAATTGCATTATGAACTTTACGAATATATTAGCTTTAATGAATTAAAGGGTTGAGATATTTGGCAGCTTGGTGAATCAACGTTCTGTCACTAATGAGGAAAATTTTAGTTAAATTATTTATACTTGGGTGATGTTCTTAAGATTGGGCTAATTCAACACTCCTGTAGTGTAAAACATAAAGATGAGAAACTTTTATATCATTACTGCATCATAGTCTCATTGTGAAATTCTTATATGTGAAATTTTTAATGGTTCAAATTTTCTGTAGGAGTATATTAACTTAATAAAAGCTTGTTATTAATTTCTATACAATAGGATAATACTTACTTAAATGTAAATATAAAACTTAAATTAATCTTTATATTTGTGTTTGGCCCTAGACTCAGTTGGAGAAGAAATTGATTGTCCAATATTTTCACTGTTATGAGTTTTCAGAGTTAAATAAGTTGAATGAAAGTTGAAAACTGAGTTGAAATTATGAAAGTTGAAAACTGATTTATTATTCTATATCTTATTTGGTGGTGTAAAGAGTATGTGATAATTTTAAATAAAAATCATGGAATGTTTCAAATAACTCAAAAATAAAAATAAATAAATAAATCACTTAATACACACACACACATTATATAATATGTCTATATTTTTTATTACCTTAGAAAAGAAAAAACTAAACACAGAGAATAATTAGAAAATAATAATGCTGTTGTCAAATTAGAGAAATAGATTTTCTCTTTCCACTAAAGTAAAATTTTTAATGACTAATATTTATTTAATTATTGCTCTAAAATTCTTTGATAACTTTTAAAGGGAGCAAGAATTGTCAAAGCTTCTCATTTTGAACTGGACTACATGCTTGGAAGAAAAATTACCTTCTTTTGCATGGCTCAAGGTTATCCCCGGCCCCAAATAACCTGGTTTAAGGATGGAATCGAACTCTATGCTCACAAATACTTTCAGGTAGGTGACAGGTGTGACCCTTTTACATATTAATGATTTAAAAGATGATGACTCCACTATTTTATCAATTTTACCAGAACTTAGGGCACACCCTTTAGTACTTTGTTTCGGTAACTCTTCATCTCACCAAGATTCGGGATAATTATAATTATTTTCCCCTATATCATATTAAATATGAATGGCAGTGTACTAATCCTGCAAGAAATTATAATATCATTAAACTAGTATAAATTATTTACAAAATCTTAAAACACATTTGAGGACTGTTAGCAAGACTTTATAGTGGTGGAATCGAGCAATTGACTTTTGAAACACCTATAAGAATTTCTGTAGTATAACTTCCATAATAATTCATCTAATTAGAGAGATTTTGTGTGTGTTTTGTTTCAATCATCAAATTCTTTAGCTGAAGACCAAATTAGACTAATCTCTTTTTCAAATTTCAACAATTTTTGTACTGTTGAGTGTAAATGTCAGGTAAGGTTTTCAGATTATGCCTAAACAAATTTTTTACAGATGTATAATAACCAAAAAATTGTTTATGAGTACAGGTTTTCTTGGTTTATGCTTTGTAATATTTTGTATATATATATATAGATATACAGCAATCAAGAACAGGTGGGATAGAGAGTGCAGTGCACACACGCAAGAAGAAAATATCACAAGGAGCAAAATTTTTAGGGACCTTTCGCCCTTTGTCAGTGAGAAGTGTGAGAGATCCCAAAAATTTTGCACCTTGTGATATTTTTTTTGTGTGTGTGCACTGCACTCCTCTCTATCACACCTGTTCTTGATTGTTACATATCGCAGCCGCGAATGTTTCATTACCTATATATACTCTTCTCTCTCTCTCTCTCTCTCTCTCTCTCTCTCTCTCTCTCTCTATCTCTATATNAGAAAAGCTTCTTAATTCATCAATTAACAGAATGAAGGCATTAATTACTAATTCAGTAATTATGCCTTTTAACTCGTTATATTTAAGATATGTCTAGAAATATTAATAAGCTAGCAATTAAAGTAGGGCTATGTTAAAAAAACAAAAAAAAGGAAAGAAAACTTCTTCAGAAAATTCTAAAAAGAACAAAGACAAAAATAACTTTTACTATATAACTATATCATCAAAAAAGATCCTTAAGAGTTGGGGTATAAAATTCTGGAATAGTCTCTGACCCATGCAAAATAATATGTAACTATATGAGAAAATGTCAGCAGTAATAAGAAATTCTTACATTGTTAAAATGTGGTACATATAAATATTTCTAATTTTCTGAGTCTGACTTTAAATTTATCTATGTTACAGGTTTATTTTATAGGGAGATAAATGTCTGTTTCATTTATGTAATAGAATTAAAGCATTTGAAATCAGTTTTTGTAAAGAGGATATTGATATTTTATATAGCCTTTTTATCACGAGTTTAATCATTTTGATAAATTTATCATTTAAGATATCATTTTTATATTAATAGAATTGGTTTATTGGAAAAGGATCAACCAATTGTGAACAACATTGTGAACAACTATTAATTTAACCTAAAAGGTTATTTCTATGATAGAACTATTAATTTTATTGACCGATTGAATAATTGTTTTAATTTATTTTGATTTGCCTTCCAAAATATATTTTATAGATTTTGAATATGTGTATCAATAGAATAAAAATATTTTTGTTACAAAAAAAAAAAAAAAATATGCTTGGAGTAATAGTTATCACCCCTTGGCAGTCCTTCATTACACAATTGTTTTAAATTCACTGGATTAAAGTAAATAGTACTCCTTAATTTATTAATAAATGAAAAAAATTTACTTATCAATCAATTATTCAATAACCCCACTTTTTGTAACTATTTAAATAAATCTAATGAAATAAAATTTAAATTGAATATATATTATCTTTCAACACTTCATATCTTCCTATTTTTTNAGCTTAAATTATCTATCAATAAAAAAAAAAAAAATCCTGGTCAAAGAGAATTGTCACATGTACGTATGTTTGAGTGTATGTTATTGAGGGTATCTCTACACACTCTCTCTCTCTGACACAATGCACTTGTATCTGAAAAATAATTTGGCCAGTTACTCATATCTATTGGTCTCCTTAAGTGCCTTGCTCAAAACCGAGACTAATATTTTGAAGACATTAATTTATTAATAAATGAAAAAAATTTACTTATCAATCAATTATTCAATAACCCCACTTTTTGTAACTATTTAAATAAATCTAATGAAATAAAATTTAAATTGAATATATATTATCTTTCAACACTTCATATCTTCCTATTTTTTTAAAAAAGATTCTCTCTTACTTTATTAGGTGCATGAGTGGCCAATTGGAAATGATACTATGAAGTCCAAAATGGAAATAGACCCAACTACTCAGAAAGATGCTGGATACTATGAATGCCAAGCTGATAACCAATATGCCATAGATCGTCGAGGATTTAGAACTGATTATGTTATTTATACTTATTAAGAGTATGCTAATTTATAAAAAGTATTTTATTTTATTTACTTTTATACTATTATATAATTACTACCTCTACCACTACTATATATAAATACTAAAAAAGTGTTAAATAAAATATTAATAATTTTTATTGCAGGGTCAAATTTAAAATCCACTTGATTGTAAATTTTATAGTAAGATTACACCTTTCTTATTTGTTTTGTAACATCTCATTTTAAGCTACTTTGTGTGCAATAAGCATTGTATGTTTATAAATAAACACTCACTTCTTGTACTTAATCTCAACTCTCATTTATCTTTGTAGAATCCACTCTTAAATTTTTTCAAAGACTGAAATGAATTAAGTATATTAAAAAATAAAATAGAAATGAGTATTAGTGACAACAAATTTTCAGGTATAGTTACAATACATGACAAGGATTTAAACTAAATTGTTGTAAAAAAATTTGAGCTTAGAAATAAAGGTAACTTTAAAATCTTTAAATTTAATAATAAAGTCCAATTAAAAAAAAAAAAAAAATCCATACAGTGTGAAGGGGTTGACTTTATTTGCTTTGCTTGGCAGTAAATTTAGTGGAGATACTATCTTCAATTATTTTATTTTAACAAATATTTATTTAATTAATAAGTAGTATTTTAAGGAGACAATATTTAATGCTGTGGACATTTATTTTTGTGCAAAAAGATTAATGCAAATTATATATGACAATTTAAATAGTTATATTTCATATTTAGTATGAACTTATTATTGGTGTTTTTTGTTTCATGGTCTCAACCATTTAGTCATTATAATAGGTTTAGTTATCAGTTAGGGCTTCATAGTTAACCTTGCTTTAGGGGTTATTATAAAATTAGCCTCGACAGAAACATTTATTTGAACCGTAATCAATAATTATGGGCAAAAAACAGTTATATTGTTGGTTTTAAATATTTATTTTCTTGATGTTTTGATCTCATGTAAAGGTTTAAATGTGAATTTAAAGAAATGTAAGCTTTGAAAACTAAGAGATATAAATATAAATTAATCTCTGAAAAAAAATTACAACATTAAATACAAAAAAAACAACAAAAATCTTTACTATTTTATTGTTTAATTAAAATAAAAATAAAATTATATCTATTCAACTAAAACAATGAAAACCCTATCCGCCTTGTTTGCAGGAAGATTATTCACTTTAACATTCAGATGGACACTGACAATAAATGTTTCGGTCAATGGATCTTGTACATACTCTTTCCCTCCATTTTTTTCTCTCTCTCACTCCATGAAATCAAGCAGTGGGGACTATTAATCATTTTGAACATTATTAGGACTATGGTTTTACTTTTTGCATTTAATTATTTCCAGTTATTAATTTCCTGAAAGTTTGGAGTCTTCCAACTGGTAATAACAGCCACATTTGTTTCACAAATTCTTGCTCCATTCACTTCATGGGTCATTTATATGTGACACAATTAAAAGGATTGCTTACATTTTTTCATCCATGTTGAGTGCTGGTGGCCCAGAGTTTACAAGTTAATTGTGGTCTCCATCACCTCACCCTGACTCAATTTTGCTTTAAGCTTGGTAGCTCCTCAAGGTTTCTCTCTGATAAATTTCATTTTTAAAGATTCTCCAAAATATATAGTAGTATATTAGTTTGTCCATAAATATTTATTAATAGTAAATTAATTTAAAAAAATTAAAATATTATATATAAAATATTTTATATAAAATTTTATTTTATTATGTAATCACTTGATTATAAAATACTAGTAATGAGGGATGAGAGAGAAAGGGGATCACATGTGTAAACAACAAAATAAAAATAATATATCAAATTAAAAAAAAAAAAATTGTGCTTTTAGAATATATAAATGAGATTTACAATTAGTTCAGGCAACTATGTTCACATCAGCTCAATTAACTCTGAATGCTCCTACTTATGCAAGGAGCTAAATATATTAGCTATATCTGAACATACTTTTCAGCTATTGCTCATAAATAATAAGTTAAATGAATAAGAAGTGATGGCCTTCACTTTATTTACTTAATCAGATGTGTTTTTTACTGAATATTTTCCATGCACATGGTGTAAAACCATTAAGAGTGAGGCATCTGAAGATTGTCAAATACAATAATAGTGAATCATACATTAGACAAATCTTTCAAGCAGGAGCCCAATTAAACCATGCTAAGAACTTCTGTTAGAAGAGAACAAGGTCTGTAGCGTAGTGATTCATATCCAAGGCAAAGTAGTGAAAAGGCATCAATTAATATATGGCACAACTGTGCTCAGATGGTAAAATATTATGTCACTTTTCCTTTTTAAAAAAACATTTTTTTTTTTTTTCACTTTCTGATGTCTCATTCCTCAATACCCCCTTAATATCCAGAAGGTGCCAAAATATCATGAATATTTCTCTTTTACCTTTGTAAAAAAAAAAAAAAAACTATGCCAAATTGTAATTAGTCAAAAGCATTACCATAAAATTCTGTTTTTAATTTTCCATCTTATAGAGAACCTGCTTTAGTTCCAAAGGCAGATTTTTTTTTAGTAATGAGGAAGAAGAAAAGCTAGCAACAATTAGACTAGGATTGCAAACCAGTATCACCTGTAACACATATTCAGATTTGTTTCTCTAGAGCTGAAGAATATATTAAAAAAATTACAAGAACATAAGAAAGCATGGATAAAGGTTAAAGTCATAAATTTTCAAATTTTCCTTAACAGATCTTACATCCTGAGAAGAAGAGAACTTAAAAAGAAACTTAAGTAGAAAAAGGTCAATAGTGGTTTAATGCATTTTGAGCTCATGAAACATATAAGAACTCTTTAGCAGAAGAAACAACACTCCAAGTTGTGTGTTTGTAGAAGGCCCTGTACTGAAAAAAATTGTAGTATTTAAATAAACCTGTGCATATTCACCAAAAGAAACAGACAAAACTCCTTCTAGTCAGTTTGGAAAACTTATTGGATTATTCTTATCATATTTTAAAATAGAACTGAAATGGCTGTGTCAAAAAGTCAAGCTGCCAAAAATATCTATTTAAATAAAATAAAATCTAAAGTTAATTTGATGAATAAATAGTTAAATCCATACAAAATGATTTGTTCAGTCAATTAATGTATTTTTTTTAGTGCTCAACTAATTTGTTGCCCACAAGTAATTTTTAGGTTCCTAGTAATGTAATTAGTAAATTTTTGTAATAGAAAATGTTATCTAAGCTTAGATTTTTTTTCAAACTAAATATTTGAGTATTTCAGTTTTATTATCCAAAAACCCAATTTACAGGCAATTACAATTTACAGCCATCAAAGAGAGTAAGCCAGTCAATCAAAAATTATGGTTTTCAGAAAAAGGAAGAATACCTGTGTTGTTTGAAAAGTTTTTAGGAAAAGTTATACATCAAGTACTACATGCCTATTCTGGAAGAAAATTTCATGGATGAAACAGGAAATATGAAGGCAGGCAATATAAACAATGTGAAGAAGAGGAGACGAAAAAAGAAAAATAGAACCTTTAATTGAAAAAGGTTAATATAAATATATAAGATAACAGAAAAGCCAAATATTGGTTATAGGGCATTATTATGGTAAAGAAAGAGTAATAGAATGAAGTTTAGTATCGCTAGCATAGAAGAAAATAAGAGGAAGAGACTGATAAAATATGTTGTTAAAAAAATTATCAAGAATGGAGGAGTATGTGGTGCAGGAATGAGAATATTATTACCAAAATTATTATAGGTACAAGTGGCAATTGAAATTGAATGAAATAACACCTTCTTCAATGCAGAAGTTTTGGCACAAAATTTGAATATGGGTACAAAGAAAAGAGCTGAAAGAAAAATTAAAGATCTTAAAAAATCTAAAAGCCATTCCTGAAGTCAAGTTGTTAACTATAAGATCTTCAGATCTTATATTTAATATACCAAATATATTCTTTATTTTTTCAGTTTTCTTTTATTGAAATGCTTTATTTCTCAAGAACTGTCAAAGAGAGTATGGATTGCATATTCATTTATAGTAAAATGAAATATAACAGGGGTAAAAACAAAAGTCCTTCAATGGTAGCTGAATGAACTAAAATTTATCACATTTTGCCAAAGAGTGTTATATAAGAGAAAATGGTTGGATTTAATTGTAAAAGCTGAAAAGGATAGTATAGAGAAAATTTTTTTGAAAAAATCTCCGTAAGGTGAAAGATTGCTGAGGCTAGCTATAGTCTGAGTGAGTAAGGAGTTGGGGAGAGCAACCTAACCTCCTTGGAATTTCATTGATTGTTTTCATATTGTATACTTTTTCTAAATATTATAAGAGAAAAATGTTAGAAAATTAAATTTGCACACTTTAAATACATTTTTAATATTTTTTTTTCATAAAACTAATAACATAATAACAAGGATATTGATAATTATTCATTTGAGCTCCCACTCTCCATCGCTTATCAATAAAAGCTCCATAATTTTAGTTACTCCTGTACAGGATCAGTGATGAAATGGTTACATTATTTGAATGTCATTTGAATAGCTTAATTTCCTTGAGGAGTTATGCTAAATTTGTAGTGATCACTATTGTTCTCTTGTACATGAATAAAATAAATCATTGGTGGTTTATTTGATTTTGGACTTGTAAAATAAAATTTGGAAGAATTAATTTTTTTCAGCAACTTGTTTTACAACATTGGAATATGCTTCCAAATTTTCACTAAGTTCTGAGTTAAGTTTCATGCTCTTCAAATACTTCAATTCTATTCTAGTGTATATTTCAGAAATGATGTTCCTTTAAGAGCTAGTAATAGCATGGCTAAATAGTTCTACAACATGCTAAGGACTATTGTAATTTCAAGTTGCTGGGTTCCTATAGCCATAGTTAGTGTTCTTAAACATACAATCATTACTATGTTATATACTTAACTCTCTTCTTTTTTTACTTGAAGTATCCCAACTTTCATTTTTTTTAACTGTTATAAATAAAATATTTATTCAAACATTTACATCCAAAGTATCACTGTCCCTTACAAGCAGAAAACTTCTGTAAGAAACATTCTTTCCTGTAATTTTGAGCTATATTACTATTTACATATTTTAGAATACGGCTTTCTCATTACGGAAAAAGAGCAAATATATATAAGAGGAGGATAAAAAAAAGTTATGAATAGCCTGGTGTCATCATGTGGACCTCTCTTAATAACGGGTGATTTTATTTTTTTAGCAAGCAGCATTGCCATCTAAAATCTACCACAATTACTGCTCACCATGTTTTGTTTTTTTATAGAGACCACTCAATATATGTCTTCTTCAAACTCTTCTTAGCCAATAAGCTAGAGATTTTTCAAAAGGAATCTAAAAAAAAAAGGTCACTAGCAGCTTCTTCATCACTGTAAAACTCAAATTATTTTCCCATAAATATTTTTCTTTGAACAAAATGGCATTTTTAAATGTAAATTGTCCTTGTCTATAAATGCATTGAGATTTGTTTATAATAAATAAATAAAATATTCTATCTCAAAACAAATCCAACACTGAATCAAATTGAATAAAACTATAAAAAAATGTATTTAATTGAGATCGAGACATTGATCACCTGAAACTTGTTAACATGAGAGAAGGAGGGTGGCCATTTTTAGGCATTATACATAATGAGTGTGGGGTTTTCTAAGCCCTTTTATGTGTTTAGTGGTAAAAAAATTCATTTATTTTATTTTATATTCTGCATTCCTTGTAGCTCTATATAAAAATGTTTCTCCATCTCAAAATTAGAGCATGTAAATTTAAGGCAAACATTTTTTCTGTATGATTTTTTCTCTGATCTCCATTCTAATGAAAAGTATTTAATTCTGATTTTTTTTTCTTTTGGAAGGTCTCCATTTCATTACACCTCCTGACTGGGATGGCCTATATGATTGTATAGTTTTTGTAATTATACCATGTAAGTTATAAACATTGCAGTGTAATGTACAAGTTGTATGCAATCATATAATTTTTGTAATTATCAGAATAATTAGTGATTGGTTTGTTGAGAGAAAGATGGAGTTATAAAGACACAATGATAATTATTTAACAACAAAGCTGCCATTTGGATACTGCCGTAGTTCCCAAAATTATTTTGAATAAGAATAATGAGATTCTTATATTACCTAATGTTTGTATATACATATATATAAATGTGCAGTTATGTTTTTTTCTATGTAGCTTTGCTCTCCTTCTCACATCTCGGTTTTCAATATATAAATATCTCACAAGTTTTAGATTTTCAAATTTCACTCATTATAAGAACTATTAAGGTACATAAGATTTTATATTTTAAGAAAAAACAAAACAATAAATTATTTATAGCAATGTAGGAGAAGTACCTTTTCAAATAGAGTATGGTTGTACATTATATGATCAACAAAAATTTACTTTTTGAATTTAGGTTAATTACAAAATTTAGGTTTTAAAGTAGTCAATAATTGAGAAAAAAATATTTTTCACATTTTTTGAGATTAGTATATTAATGAAAAGTTAATTCTTAAGAAGTTAATATCAATACTGAATTTATATTTTCTTTAGGAATATTTTATGTAAAAAATTCAAGGAAATTGGTTGCAATAAAGGCTGATACTATCTGGTGAAGTTTTTGAATTTTTGTACAGAATATAAGGTTTTTATTCATTTATTTTTTTGTTGGTAAGTGGTAGTAGTGAAGAGTAGAGTTTGAGAGAGAGTGAGGGAGTCGGCCTAAACTCGCTCTGATCTCCCCTCTATGGCCAATCTCACCTATACAGGATAATTATTCTATCATCCTCCCCCTATCAGCCTCTGTTCTCCTCTTTGCCGACTCAAAACAACCTGTTCCTCCACTTGGCCTAGCTGACAACCCAACCATCCTGGTAATATATTCCTCTTAGAGACTGGCATTCAACTGAACTTTCTATTCAGGGTTCTTTCAATATTTTTTTATAGGTATGTAGCATTAATGTGTAACATTATTTAGTGCCGTTCCATTTTAAGTACAATGCATTTAATCTAATTTTCTCCTAATTTATTGTATATTTTCACTTAAATTTAATTATAAAGAATTCTTATTTAGTAAAATTATACTAATCAATTTTATGCGTGTTATGAAAATGTATGATTGTAAATCTGGAGTTTTACCTCCTTTTTGTAAGCGGTTCAATTATCTTTAATTTTAAATGTGTTTTTGTTGAAAAGGTAAAATTAAGTTTACTGAATACAGGACACTTTAGCTGAAACTTCAGCTGAAATTAGGCAGAGTTTTTTTAATATCTTATTTAATTTCAATTTGAAAGATATGCAACTTATAAATTAGTAAAATATTTTAATATCCTTCTTCTTAAATAAATAATTGCAAAATATAATTTATTTGGAACTTTTTAGCTTAGGTGGTCAACACCAATTTATTTTTTCACTCTAGGTTCTTAATGACCTGTGAAACTAGTAAGGTTATAATATTCTATAAACATTTAAATTTTCTTGTCATTAGGTCTAATTTGTGGGTAAAATTTGAGGAAATAGTTTAGCTATACTCTTATTGTAAATGTATACTACTTGATTAGAGAACTTCCTTTTTCTTGCTATAACAAGCAATGGGTGTATTATGGCGTATAAAATTCTTTACAAACTGAAAATTAAAATGAAAACATGCAGAAACAAAGAATGTTCTCAATAAATATCTGTGCAAGTTTTTATTTTTTATTTTAATTTTTAATAAGAGGAATTAGTTGAAGTTAAAAACATATTTGCCCATAAATGTCAATGAGAACTACAGAAAGATGAAACTTTTAATAAAATGAATTATGAATTCCTCTAATTTTTCTAAAAAAATTATTAGGACACATAGGTCAGTTTTTCATAAAATTTATGTTTCATAGATTTTAAATGTATCAAAATTTGTACAACCTCAAATATAGAATAGAATATTATAGAATATGAGCAGGATCTATATTTTTTAACTATATGATGGCTGATTCATAAAAGAAAAACAATAAACCTTAGCTCAAAATATACCAAATTTTTGTAATTGATTTCTTTATTAAAAATTTCTCAAGCCTCTTTAATCTGGCCTCTAATAAAGTCAATACCTTGAAATGGTCTAGGACGGTAAATTGGCAAGTGAGAGTTTTTCCGTAATTCCTTGAACAGTTCTGGGATTTTCTTTGAGCATAAATGCAGGTCTTTGTTATTAAAATAAGAAATCCTGCCTCCATCTGCATTTTATTAAGGGTTAAATTGCAATAAAATAGTTAACTTTTTGGTTTAAAAAAATCTTCGTGACTAGTGCCAATCCCACATACATAGCCCCCAAATGTTAATTACACTCCTGACCTCATCAATACTCTTGATCATAAAATGAACAAAATTTTATCAAATTCAAGTTTTCCTTTGATAAGTTTGTATTATTTCTAATTAAATAAACAATTAGTTTAGAAAGGGGGAGGGGTTTAATAAGAAATCCTCTCATGCAAATAATGGCACGTAGAAGCTAATTTATTGATGGAAAAATTACTACCAGAATTCAAAACATTCCTTAA
Source organism: Oncopeltus fasciatus (assembly GCA_000696205.2). Lineage (NCBI taxonomy): Eukaryota > Metazoa > Arthropoda > Insecta > Hemiptera > Lygaeidae > Oncopeltus > Oncopeltus fasciatus. Next base: position 968,631 of record KZ806975.1, read on the forward strand.
AATCTCTCTTGAAAAAATTAAACCCATCAATGAGATACTCATAATTAAATTATCACATTGAGTTTACAGTTATATAATTTAAACTGTATATTTATTTAAATATAGTTCTTTATAGTTCTTTCCGTATATTTTTTATTTATTTTAAAGGTCTTTTTTCACTTCATTCATTCTTTTTTGTAACAATTCTTCTTTAGTTGTTAATTATTGTTTGCTTTATTATTATTTTTTTGTGAATTGTATATTGCAATCAATCAACTAATGTAATTATTTACTATTCATGTACATTGTATACAATATTTGTATGGTATGTGCAGATTAAATTACCTTATGGCACGGTTACTGTCATGAGGAAAACAAAACAAAAAAAAGCAAATACTCCATAATAAATTATTTATTATATTTCTTTTAAAGAGAGGTAATTTAAAGAAAATATGTACCACTTCATTCATTTTTTTTTTTTACATTATGGTTTGGGGTTCTTTGTCATATTTGCCAATTTTATTTAACCTGAATTTGATTTGAGTAAAAAAGGTTTCTTCTCTTTTATAAATGTTTTCACGTAAACTAAAATTGGACTGAATATTTGTTATTTAATTAATATCTGCTAGACACATCAATTTTTAATTTAAATTACTAACATTTTACATGTCAGGAAATTACATTTGGCTATGAATATTTTAACATTTTAAAGCGTTTGTGGTGTATGGTTTTTAAACTTTACAAGACTGGACTTACATCCATATAATATTCAACATTTCATATGTAGTTGGAGAGTTCACAAAGGATGTAGTTCAAGAGTTCACAATTACTTTTTAAAAAAAAGAAAAAAGATTCTAATGTATACGGCCTGTCGTCGGACTCTAATCCTCACCGGCGTCAAAAACAGAGATGGCCTTGCGACCTCCTAGGCCTTAATGCCTAATTTATTAGGAGTGGGGTTGATGGGCTCCTCCTCCCTGCACTGTGATGACCATTTATTTATTTATTGTTAATTTTATTTTTATTTTATTATATTTTTTATATTTTATTTATATTTATGATATTATCAAACTATAAGATGTTAAGTAACAGAATGTAGTAAATAAAGACTTATTTAAAAAAAAAATGTATAGGGATTCCTTACTATCAGTAGGCATCAACTCATACCATTCCCATCATCAATTGAGACGTTCCCGTTGAAAAGGAGGTAAGTGCAACAGTTACTGTTGATGATAGCACTTACCTCCTTCTCAAAGCCAAAACTGGTTGCGGTACCCCGAGTGCCATCTGTTGGAATTTTTTGGAGCCAAACCAAGACAGTTAGGAACTTACCTCTTTTTCAGGGAAATTGGCCTTGGAGCATAGTTTCTTTTCTGTGAAAAAACTAATATTGATATTTTTTGACACTTACCTCCTTTTCAACGGGAACGCCTCAATTATCTCCTCCCCATATTTAATGGCCTATATTACTTCCTATGTATGCCTTCTTATTTTCTATAACTTTCTATAATCAATTATAAAGATTTTAATATCTAGTATATTCATTGCTTTGATAAAACTACAATTATAGCAATGCATTCTCCTTTTTATCATTGATTTGATTAATTTGTTGGTTAATATTATTCTTAAAGCATTTTCATATTTGTTTTCAAATCAAATAATTATTTGAAAACTAATATTTAACCATATCATATTTAACTCTCTTGCCTTTAAAAGTTAGCAGATAATACAGGTAATGTTGTGACTGGTTCCTAATTTAAAAAATACTTCTAATAATAAGGTATGTGATGTAATATTACAGGGTATTCTAATTAAGTGATGCAGGAAAAACTATTGCTTTCCTATTTTTTAGTATTTGATTTCATTAAATGCTTCAATGCATTAGCATCATCTTCAGGTTAAAACAATATAAAACAACTTTAACATAGATCAACAAAAACAATTTAAAGTTAATTCAGAATAATTAAAATATCATTTAAGATCATTAATTAAAACTACTGGATATACATAGACAAAAATAGTTACCTAACATATCTTCTAAAACATAATATGTACATAGTTTAAAAGCATAATATAAAAAATATTAAACATAAATTATAAAACTAATTTCAAAAATAGCAACTTCATCTTCCTCTGAGCTAGCTCTGCAATTTTGAATAACTTCTTTAGTATGCTCAGATTTTTTTCTTTTCAGATTTTGATCTTTTCAAGAACGTCTATTTATGGTCATTTTTGTTTCTTTCTTTATTAGTTCGACTAATATTTCATTAGTACTATTAGGGGAGTATTAAATTACCACTTTTTCTAATAATGATATTAAAACGTATAATTTTAATTTATACTGGTCACAAGCCAGGCATTTCACTAAAGACTTATCAAGATGGACTTGACATAAGCTGAAAGTCAATTACAGAGGTCGAATTCGGCGCCACTGGTTGCCTCGTGCTGGGGCATGGCTCTCCGTTTATGTCTCCTCCTTCATGCTGCATTCCAGTAGATACCCCACATAAATGGCATTAATGACCCAAGTGGTTGACATGACAAAAAAAAAAAAAAAAGTATAATTTTCAAGTTGTGTTCCTTAATTTTTGATTCCAATTTTCGGCCCATTTGTAAAATATAAATTGCTGAATATTGATGTTATAGAATGTACACACCAATATTTTCCACTTTATCTAATGGGTCTCTGGTTTTGATATGAAAGATCTGAAGTTTCAGTATGAAAGCAAACTTAAATACCTCTTCTTTCAGAATCCAACTAGTTTTCTTTTCATGATTTCCCCCCATATGTTGCAGAAAAGCCTCTGACTATCTGCTTATCCTCCACCAAACTGAATGTTCTTTTTTCTCTAATATGTTTTCAATAATTTATCTTTTATAGCCATTTTCGAGATAGAAGTTAAATAAATTAGCATTATTTAGACTTAAATTTGTCCCATTTTAAATTTATATGTACAGTCTCAAGATTGGTAATTTTAAATAAAATTACTGTAGGATAAAAGGAAGTATTACTAACCACAATAAGGATACACCCAAATAGATATCCTCTAAAGTAAATGTAGTAAACCAGAGAAACTAACAAAATATTTATGGATTTTGGTTATTACAATTATCTTTTTTTTCATTATCTTTTTTTTAAAATTATCATTTTTCAGGCCAAAATGTTCTAAATTTGTTCCTCCTTGAATCAAAAGTATTTTTAATAATTTATATTTAAACTATTTAGTTTAAATACTGTCTTGAATAAACAAGCTAGTGAGACTATAGACAGCAGTATGGTAGCAGAGAATGTAGGGTCTTAATAACTTATCTTCAGGAACTCAGTTCTTATCAATGACTTCAAATATTTACTTTTGACTATTTTATTGAAATGATTAAGAAAGAAAATTCCAGTATCTGAAATAAATGCATCATATAAGCTATATTTATGTTGAGAATATATAATTAGTTTAAAAATACAAAAAACTCTAACAAGTTTCACAAGCAAAAAAGCAAAATTGATATACTATTAGATGATTTTAGTCGGGGTTCGGTCAAGTTAGATTAAAAAAAACACAAATTTAAAAAATGTATTTAAAATAAAGGAATATCTGCCAACATTTCGGCTTACATTGTAAGCCATCTTCATGGCTATCATGAAGACGAGAGAGGTCCTCATGGTAGATACTCCTTTTAAAAAATACATTTTTTAAATTTGTTTTTTTGGATCTACCTTGACCGAACCCCAACTAAAATCATCTAATAATAATATCTACGGTCAAAAAAACTCTCCTTTTCAAAATTGATATATTTCAAGCCTAGATAAGATACAATATCTCCCAGTATTTCTTACATTGTTTATCTTATATTTTTTTTTCACTTTCACTTATTTCACTATATGGTGCTATATCAGTTCAAATCTTTGTTTTATTTTAGAAAATGCGTAAAAAAAATAGTTGAAATAAATTTGTAATAAAAATATTAATAAAATCTAACAGTCATGAGCTACTTTCTCATGTTATAGGTGAAAACTACATTCTGCAATTATTTTAGTTGATATGTTTTTGGAGAAGAAAATTATGCTAATGATCTTAATGCTGCTTGTGATGTCATGCCTCGGTCAAAGAAGAGGAGGTGGACGAGGAGGTCGGAGGTCAAAGAGCAGGATGCAAATAGGCCTCCCAGTAACTGGGAAGTACCGAGACCCAGAATCAGATCAATACTACAACAATAATAACGTAAATACTGAGGACAGAAATTGTCCTGAATAATCATTTAAATTAAATCTTGAACACTGACACTAATGTCAATTAGGATAACATATTTTTTTTAAATAATAATTTAGAATGAAAATTATATTCTTGAAATTACTGGAATTTGAGCTGGGCTATATCCACAGAGACAAGGAAAATTTGAAAAATAATATTTGAATATTATTATATTTGTAGCCTCTTTGTGGGCTCACAATTAAGAGTTAAATAAAGGCCATGTTGTCTTTCTCACAAGTATTTATTTAAACTTGACCTTTAAAGATCAAAAGTCCTCAAGTTTAAATAAATGCTTTGTTGGAAAAACAATTTGGCCTTTAATGGACACTTAAAAAGAATTCACATAATGAACATCAAGTGGGTTTGAGTTTTTGAGTAATAAATTGACTCTCGAGTTAAGCTGTATATTAATCAGATGTTTAATTTCTGTTTCTTCAAAAACTGTCTAATTTTATAGTAAAATAAATAACATAACTATTTATTTCTCATACATACAAGTTGGACAGAGTCACAATAAAATATTTCATATTTATAAATTATATTTGGGCTATCTCCAGTGCAGTAAATTATTGGCCAGATACTTTTTTTTGTGCTACCTAAGTAGAGATCAATTAACTGCCATCCAATTTCATTATACATTGACTAGTTAAATCTTGCATTTAAAGTTACTTGCCTGTCAAATTTGATTTTAATTTGATTGTATTGTAAAGGAAAGGAATCACTTTTCAATTTTTTCAAAATAATGAATGAGCTAACCTTTCTAATATTGATCTTGGGCAAAAATAATTTTTTAATTTATTTTCTCAATTCTGAGTGCTGTCAGCATTTTTAATCCCATTCAGAGAGCTTAAGAGTCATTTATAGAGTACAATTATGAAAGAATCATAGGAATACAGTATAAAAAATGTCAAGATCCTGAGGCCTAGAGTATCAGCTTAAAATATGTAGAAAAATAGTAATTTTTTTTATAAGAAATAAGGTGAAAATTATTACTAAACTTTTATTTATTTATTCCATTTATGTTCAAATGAAATCATTTTGTGATTTAATAACAATGAAGAACAAAGGATAAAATAAATATAACATTCAATGACAATCGCATTAAGAGAGAATGTGATCAACGACAACACTCTCAAAAAGTAAAAATTAACATATAGTTCACTTTTTATATTACTCTGATAAATCATATAAAATAATTAGTAGCTCCATTAACTAAACAAAATTCCTTAGGCACCTCACCATCTACGGGTTTCGCAAGAGATACCAAAGACAAAAATGTGTAAATAAATAAATATTTTATTTTGTTGTGGTTTTTAATCCCACGTAAATTATTATTTTTTAAACAATTAATGAGAGGGAACAGAAAATAAAAAACTATCTGTCCTCGCCAGGAAACTATCTGTCTTCCTGGCGAGGACAGATAGTTTTTTATTTTCTGTTCCCTCTCATTAATTGTTTAAAAAGTAAATAAATAAAGAACATTAGATATTTTACAGCAACAATAAATATAATTAATGTTGTTCACGTAGGCTTCGACGGTCGTCAGATGTATTTACCGTTTCTTCTTCCGGGTTTGACCTTGTTAAGTTGTTGTTATTTGCCGAGCTTTCGCACATCATGTGATATTTATATTTTTTGCCCAAGAACAATATTAGAAAGGTTAGCTCATTCATTATTTTGAAAAAAATGAAAAGTGATTCCTTTCCTTTACAATACAATCAAATTAAAATCAAATTTGGCAGGCAAGTAACTTTAAATGCAAGATTTAACTAGTCAATGTATAATGAAATTGGATGGCAGTTAATTGATAAATATAAGGTGTATGGTAAATATAATTAATGTTTAATAGTTAAACACCAATAAATAATAATATCAAAATAATTACTAAAATTGTTTTTCAAAAATCTACAGTAGGAACTCCTTATAAAGAGTGTTTCAAAGAAGACGCTTCTCTTTGTTAACCAAAGAAGCACTGTCGGATAAGTTGACTGGGTCTTTTGGATGGAAATTATTTATCCCCTATTAAACTCCTTCCAACTTTTTTTCCCATGAATATCTTATAAGGCCATGAAAATCAAGAGTTTAAATTAAAATTGCAGAGACAGACAGTTAGATCCAAAAACTCAGTAGTTTTTAGTGACTGGTGAATCGCCCTAATAAACTTGCACTATTACTTAGTAATTCAGGAGGAGTTTGAAATTTTAAATTATGGTGGGAAAGAATGCCTATGGGCTCAATATGGTGAATTAATTCTCCCAAGAAAAGGAGAAAAACTTTAGTAGAATGACTTCACACAAACCACCAAAATTAAAATTTGAGTAGGTGCATGAGGTAACATTCACCAATATCCTTTCTATGATGAGTTACTTTTAGCCTATAAACCTGGAAAAACTCAAGGGAGAAACCGATTTTGAGCTTGGCCCTCTTTTAGGATCCAAAGGGGAAGGGAGGGAAGTGTACTTAATAATTCTTGATGTCTAAAGCAACAAATACTTCTAGAGATCTACATTACTTTCCTTAGTGAATGATTTTCATATAGCTGTTATATAACATAAATGTTGGAAAATGTCAATTTTCAAATTGCATCTTTTTTTTTTTTCTCTTAAGCTAACAATTACAAAGATATTAATAATCTCTCTATTTATACTGTCTGTTAAATTCTTCAATCTTTGGTGGGATTAGTGAAGAATATAATTTTTTTTTAAATCATGTCATGGTATAAACTAGAAAAGCTTGATTTTATTTAGAGAACTCTACTAAAATAATAAAAATTGATGAATTGAAAATTTCATTAACAAAACTGGCAGATAAATATAAAAAATTTTTAAGAGTAAGTTATAAATTTAATTATAATAATGAACTTGCAATTGAATATAAATATTTATTAATAATTTGTGGTTTATTATCTTATTGAAGGGTGCAAAAATACTTGAAGCTTCACATTTTGATCTGGAATATGTACTTGGGCACAAAATAGCATTTGTTTGTGTAGCTAGAGGCTCACCAAGACCACACATTACATGGTTCAAGGATGGAGTCGAACTTATTTCACATCTTTACTTACATGTAAGTCATATTTCTATTGCTTTTATTCTATTTTATTTGTACTCATATAGGAATAAGTCTATAATTTGAAGTATTCATAATAGACTGTGCTATTAAGGGTTATACAATTATATCCGTAAAAACAAACAGGATTTCAGCTAGTGTATAAAATAAATTCCATAAAATAGAATTATGAGAATAATCACTTTGAGAAACAAGCCAGCCTGGCCACTCAGAGAATAGCTAACAGGAGTGCTACTTTGCTGTTCTTCTCAAGCATATTAAGAGACCTATATGGGCCCAGCTTTGGAAAAAAAAAATCTTTACTAATTATCATAGACAAAATCTTAAAGACTAAACTTGGTTCAAAATCTTGCTCCCAGGCTGATAACCATAGAACAAAATCAATACAAATTGCAGTCATGGAAATTGCAGGCCTCAGCTGAACCTCAAATGCAAAAATAACTCTTGGCCATTATTTTATATGAAAATAATTTTATTTTAAAAAGATCAATCTTACTGGCTGGTACTCTTTTAAGCAACTTATTAATACTATAATACCTTTTGTAATCCGTCTTCATTGGTTTCTGCAAAAACAACCTACAAACGGGACTCCAACTACGCAAACCATCTGCAAGACAGCGGACACGACCTCATCAACATACAAACAACCATGACGTTTTTACATAAACAACAGAAGGGACGAAAGATGGACATTCTAGAAAATATGGAAATTTACAAAACAAGGACCACAGACAATAACATTATTAACGCACAACTTAACACACAATCTGACACCATATTCAGACCTCTACTGTTACTAAACGAACACACAAACCGACAACAACGCAAAAATACATAAGACAGTATAATCCATTGTCAGACACTATCAAACACAAACACATTTACAAAAAAAAACTTTCGGAACACTTTGAACACCTCAACAAAGGAGATTACAACTAATCCCTGCCTCAACTAATACCTGAAATAATGGACACTGACCCTTATAACTCTCGCGTTTGACAGACTTATCGCCGACAAAGCGACCGTTATAGCTAAACGACTCTTATACCTGACGCATCTGACCAACCCACAGAATACAAAAGCAGTTGAATACAGACAGTGACAGTGAACACATGTATTCGGTCACGAGAAGAGAAGAAACCAATGAAGACGGATTACAAAAGGTATGATAGTTCTATATTCATTGATAGTTACAATAACCCTTTAGATTATTTAACTTATTAATAGATTATGAATGCAGACTTACTCCTGATTTGAAGAGGTAACTCTTACTAAAGAAAATGGTCAAATCAAGAATAGGAAAATTTTCTCATAGAAGTCAGGGCTCCAGTGCCAAAGTTAGTGAGGGGGCTCGAGCTTATAAATTTCTTACTTTATTGAAAGCTATTACTATAGAGGCCATAACACACTGGTACCCAAAAGAAAAGAGGTTGCACATCTACTTTGATGGATCACCATTTAGAGCTTGTACAATAGTGGGAGCTGGAGTAAATTGTACACACTTTAAGAAGTCAGTTCTAATTACAGGAAGAGTCTAAACATATTTGGATGAAAAGAGGATGATTTTTGCTTGGTAGAGATAATGATCACCAAAAATATGGTTTACAGTTCAATTCTCAAGCAGCTGGTGGATATGACTAGCTATACCAGCTCCCAATCATTACTGCGCCTACTTAAAAGCAGAGGAATGGAAATGGACTATAATGGATCTCTAATCATTACAAATTGCTGTGGAATAAAGACGGTACCCAGATAAAATAGCCAAGTATTCATCTGGAATTTAGCAGCATAAAAAGAGTTCAGAGAGTTGCTGTATGAAAAATAAAAATGAAATACTTTAGCAAAGCCAAAGGGAAACAAAATCAATTGGTAAATACCAGCAGATGTCAAGCAATTTTTGTTAATCTTTTATCTGCTGACAGGGCATTACTTCCTTGGGAAGTACTTACATTGAATTAGAAGAATTTTTCTGAACCCATTATGTGTATTATGCAATGGAGATTAAGAGATGACTGATGCACATCAAGTGACTACCTATATGTAGACTATCTATATTGGGCTGCAAGAGAGAACCTGAAGTTACGATGTACCAGCATAGACAAATTTTTTTAAATTTTTTAAAAAGTAATATTTAAAAAAAATTACAAGTTAGAATATCACCAAATAAGTGAAAGTAATTTTAGATGTTGTATATTATTATATTTAGCTTATTAAATCTTCATTTGGCAAAGAAAACAGCTTAAAATATAAAATAAAAATATATAATAAAACTGCCCTTTAAAATTGTTCATTAGGCATTAAATAGTACTATGAAGGGCACTAAAGATATTGTAATTGTTTAGCTAAATTTTCATTACAAGTGCCAAAAATAGAGGTTTTAACTATTGTTCAATTAAAATAAAAATATTTTATCCCTCCTCCCCCCTTAAAGAAGTCTGCCTTGTAGGAGCTATTTAATCTAAGCAGATTTTCTGTTTCATTAATAAATAAANTGGTCATATATTTTACTCTCATTGTACTCTCCAGCTTACAAATTAATTCTCTTCATGCACTCTTATTTACATCCATCTTTAAATGCGACAACGGAAAAATGCCTAGTGATTTCGCAGCTCCTGCGTCATGGATTTTTTTTTTTTGTACTCTATAGTAGTTTTATTTGTTTTGTTTTATTTTAGCTTTATATATATAAATTAAAAGTTTTTTTTAAGGGTAAAGTACTACCCCAAATCTAACAACAATATAACATAAAGTAATTTCAATTAAAATACTTTATGTTATTAAGTTGTTCCCTTTACCACCTTACTTGCTCTTGTGTTGAGGGATAGGGGGTTAACCTTGTTTTTTCCTAGGATATTTAAAAGGGGTTAAATGAGAAGTTTTTTTAAAATTTTTTTATTTATTTTTATTTTTTGCTTCATTTATAGTTTAGAATGGGATTATGGTGGCTATTAAATGACTGGTCCATGCTATTCACAGAAGGCAAAGAGCCTGCCAATAGCTACCCTTTTTACCTGTAGGTATGAGTGGGTCCTAGAGAAAGCATTTGCTACGATGTTTTGCTCCATGGAGCATAAATGATGGAGTAACCAGTGAGGCATAACCAGAGTAACATGATGTCTTGTAATGACACTTTATGTAACGAATTATTAGTTTAAAGGTAGTAAAATTTAGAGAAATAAGGATGTAAATACACCTAATATTTAGAATAATATTACCAAAACTCAAAATAAGCTAATTAATTTTTAGCTTTTTTAAATGTTTACAGCTTCAAATTGTTCAACTAAATTATTTAAATAACAAAGAAAAAAAAAAGCTGGACCATTGACAACAAACAACAACCAGAGACTGCCAAAGTTGGACCTGCTTCTGTTAGAATATGTAATAAGTTCCCTGCTAACTTAGGATTGATTATATGTCTTTACCCTTGACAAATATTAAGCATTTTTGTAAAATATAATAAGAAACATTCAAATACTTTACTTCTTCTTTGAATTAATTGCTNCATACCTGGTATATATATATATATATGAGTAAAAGAGAAAAATGAATTCATTTAATTTTAAATTTTATTTTTCAAGTATATTTTTGTATCTTTTATTTACAACAATTCACGAGAAAAATGAGTATAAAAAGTATGAGCATTAAACTTTGCTCTAGACTGGTCAATTTGAACCAAAATAAATTATTACAATGGTACGAAAACAAAACAAAAAATAAAAAAGACTGCAAAAAGAAATAAAAAACAAAAAATTAAGTTGGTATTTTGTATAAACTATCAATAGCATTACCAATTGAAAGTTCAAAATTTCAAGAAATTTAACAGAAGACACTTGAAAACAAATTGTAAAATTTCTTAATCGGAGAAAAAAGTGTAGTTAAGGTGATTTTTTAAGTTAGAAGCTTTCTTTCTGAAAAGCCCAAAAATAATTCCAATTTGTCTGAACAGTAGAGTATTTATACAACTATTTATATCTATTTGTATAACTATCATAGTATTTCTTAGAAATATCAAACTATTAAATTATATATTTACTATTAACTAATACAATAATCAAGTGGAAATAATTAGTAGTAGTAGTTTGGTGAAGTTTGATATAAAGAAAACAATTTAAGAAAATTAATTTTTTATTATCTGACAACACTTTAGCTTACATTGTACGCAATCTTCAGGGTAATCATGTAGGCAAGAGGGGACGTGTTGTCAGATGGAAAAAATTTGTGTCCAGTCATGTAGATTTGTTCCAGGTGAGATCACGTTCCTTCTCCCTTTCATGATGGTCTGAAGATGGCTTACGTTCTTAGCCAAAATTTCTGCAGATAATAAAAAAATACATTTTTTCTAAATTATGTTTTTTTATCAACCTTCTCTGAACACCTTAAAATTCTCTATACTAACACAATTATATTTAGTATATACTATAGTTTTATCCACTGAGAGTTAGCAGTCACTAACTATATTAAATAAAAGGGAGAATATAGTTACTGCTTTGATCATTATTAGGTACAATAATATAAAATGAGAATCCTGCTAATAATAGGAGTAAGTATTATTTTCCTTTTATGAAAAAAAAAAAAAAAGAAATAAAAAGAAGAGATTTTTAATTAATTTATTTTTGTTGGTCTTATTGTGGTGATGTTATTCAAGTCTATGATTGTAATATAATACCTCTTTGCTCTATTACTTTTTAAATAATTTAATTATTATTATTTTTCTTTTGAGAACACTGAGTGCTATGGAAGAAAAATTATAAATTCTAGAACAGTCGTCATATATTTTAATCCTTCATTAATTTCTTTCTTTCTAGGTTCATGAATGGAGGATAGGTAAAGACAAAGTGAAATCAAAGTTGGAGATAGATCCTGCAACTCAGATGGATGCAGGAGTATATGAGTGTACAGCAGACAATATGTACTCAATTGATAGACGCAGTTTTAAGACTGATTTTAGCATTGTTTTTGACTAACAGTTTCATTTCTAAATATTAGAAAGAACGTTTGTTACAAATTAGTGAGAGAGGATTAAATGGTTAGTTTTGTATGGGCATGCATGTGTACTATGTGAAGAATTGTATGAAATAAATGATTTGAAAGTTTTTAAATACCCCTCTCATTGTGAAAGCCCATTTTAAACTGTCGATAAATTAAAATGTTTCTCATTTAATTATTTTGATAGTAAATAATTTAAAAATAAAGAAAGATGAAAAATAAAAACAAATAATTTCAGGCATTCAGGCAATAATATTTTAACATTTGCTTTACTAATTGTTGATAATTATTGAACTGAAAATCTATTAAACTTTTACTGCAAAAGAATGATGATTTAAACAAATTAGTAATAAACTTATGACCCCATTATTATTAGATAATTTTTATATGTATTTACATCACTGTGGGTAAATTCATACAACTTATGAATTTATTCTTAGATGATTTTATTTGGGGTTCGGTCAAGGTAGATCCAAAAAACACAAATTTAAAAAATGTATTTTTTAATAAAGGATTATCTGCCAACGTTTCCGCTAACATTGCAAGCCATCTTCAGGGCTTTAGAAATACAATATCTTGAGAAAACAATCATAGTTGAAATTAATATAATAGAGAATTGCAATAATATAATGTGATATCAAGAGTATGATTGTAGAAAGCTATGTAAGAGAATTTAAAACGGTTTTGAAAAAACAATTTGAATACAAAAAACAATTTGAAAAAAACATGCAAACAACAACTTATTGACAAAGAAAATATTGAATAGTGGGGGAAGGAGGTAAGAGGCGGAAAGTACAAAGGGAAAGCGGCCTGTTGCAAGTGAGGGCAATAAAAATGACAAAGGAAAAAAAGGAAGGGTATTATTGGGAATAGGTTACTTTGGAACTGGGAAAAATGTTTGACAGGTTTATTGAGAAGGAGGGCTGATGGTTTTTAGAATGTTGAAAATGTTAGAGTAAGTTTAGGAAATTTGTTCTATGTCCATTCTGTCGTTAACTGCATAGTGTTGTAAGTTGATGTGAACGGTTTCAGACAAAAGACGTTTGTGTTGATAGGGTTCAGTGGAAAGAATGGTTAAGCTATTGAAGTCAAATGTGTGTGCTTCATGAAAAACATGTTTAGAGAGGGCAGTTTTTATTAGTTTATTCTTGATGTCATTTTTATGGTTATTAATTCTGCGAGAAATAGGGTTTTTTGTTTGTCCAATGTAAGAACCTTGGCAATTAGCTGTGGAACAGGGAATTTTGTAGACGACATTAGTTCTGTTATGAAGGGGGATGGGGTCTTTGAGGATGGTGTAAATAGATTTTAATTTGTTGTTGGTGGAAAATGAAAGCTTAAGGTTAGGAAAAGTTTTTCTGAGAGATTTCTTAATATTTTCAGAAAGTTTTGGAATATAAGGAAGAGAACGGAAAACGAGGTCGTTATTTTGGGGGAGGGGGATAGTTTTACAAGTTTTTTTATGGTGTGAGTAGGAAAACCATTGGACAGGAGGATGTCAGTAACACATTTGATATTTTTTCTGTGGAAAACCTTGTCAGAGAGTGTGAGTGATCTGTAGATGAGGTTTTTGGCCACATTAATTTTTTGATGATGACACACCTCATGAGTATGTGTGCTTGGTATACCAGTCAGTAGAGATGAAGCCATTAGTGTTAAATGGCGTTAATATTTTAGTACAAAAATAAATTTAAACATAAAATTTCTTAATGGAACAGGCCTGTAAACAAACTAATATCACACAACAACAGTCATGTTGCATCTGACAGAGGAAAATTAGTAATTTGACTCAAGGACTGTGCTTCAAGTCATACACATAAATTTGACTGTTTGGATTCAGAAACTATCTCCTTATAATAGGTAAGATTTAGCTTAGACACTACCTAAGATGCTTTCTCTCAGAACAGTTGCGAACTATATATAAATCCTCTAACCAGCGATTCCTCTGTTGCTTTAAAAACAGAGAAGGGAACTATTTGTTAAGTGCTACTTTTGTCTGTTTCAGTAGGCTATCTTCATTATTCAGGCCCGGGATATTTATGTTCCATATTAATTATTTACCTATTTGTAAATGGCCTTAAGAATTTTTCTCACATAAGACCATTTTTCAGGTTTTATTAGAGCTTTTACCCTAAATTCATAATTCAAAAATTTATGTCGGAACTTTTAATTCATAAATAACAACTAACATAGTACTTATTACCTGGCCTAATGCCTT